>PVLC010016540.1:0-34873 GCA_004027655.1 Graphiurus murinus | reverse complement strand
TGGACGCAGGGGGCAGAGGGACGCCCTCAAGCACGTGATGTAATTACACAATCATATCAAGGTCACTCACCGAAGTGAACCTGAGGGGGAGGGAAGGGGAGGGGATTGGGGTGGGAATTGGGGAAAGGGTTAAATGAGAACTGTGTGCAAATATGTTGTTAACAACCCGTACTTAACAAAGATGTATGCTATATTGCACAAATTACTACAATAAAAAAATTTTAAAAAAAATTTCTAATATTAGAAACTTAATGCTCTATATAGACAAAGATAGATAGATAAATATATATGAACTACACCAAAATCAAAGAGATACAATGTTAAAAATAAAAAAGCTGACGAATATAAACCAAACAAATACCAACAGATAAATTATCAGTCTACTTTTATGTCACCTTGGTTTTTGTTCCCTTTAAAAATTTTGTTTAGAACCCTAAAAACTACTCAGTTTAGTACTTTTGTCATAATTCTACTCCTCTGACTTTAAATTTGCTTCTTGTGGTTTCTGCTGCTTCTATTATTATACCTACATTCCTTGAGTGTTTTGTTGTTACTGGTTTTTTTTTTTTTTCATGTTCTGTTTTGTTTTCTTTGAGATAAATACAATGGAACCTCACACCAGTGTAGGATGCCTCTCCAAATTTTGATTATACCTCATTATCCTCTTAGTTCTGTTTGCTTTTCAGATTCCTTAGTTATTTATTGCACTTTTCAAGTTATTAATTGCAATAAGGTGAATGATGGGCTATAAGGAACCTACTCTGCCACAGAGGACCAGAAACCTATCTCATTTTTTCAAAATGTTAATTCTTACTTGTAACTTACCAGAAGGAGGGCAGAGTTAGAGTTATAAAAAATATTTAAGAATGGAAGTCTCTATTTCAGCTAATGCAGAATAGATATGGTTGACAGAATGGAAAGTTGACAGTAAAGAACTCACATGGAAAGATGTCTCAAAAAACAGTCTAAACCATCCTATTCCCAAGAGGGGAAAATGAGTATTAGAGAAACTTCAAACAGGTATCACTTTCACCTCAGTTAATCCACAAAATTGAGTCAGCAACATTTTGTGATCAACCATATAAAAATATTTGATAGATGAAATGCCATTAACAGAATGAACAGCCATCCATCACCTGGTAAAAATTCATCCATCACCCGTGTGCCAAACTCGATTCTATCTTATACTAGGCACATACACTATACTGAAAGCTGTCAACTTCTAATGACCTAAAACTTATCATCCATGACCATGTGATAACATTCAAAGAAAGAATACAGAAAGTTCATGGATGATCAGTAAGAAAGACCTGAGTGAATAACAAACTTTCTCAAAAACTGTCAAAATACAGAGGTGTGCGCTACAGAACATTCATTCTTTTAACAGGTATAATTGGAAGCTGAGGCATTGCGGTAAGCAAATAGCTTGTTTCATATATAATTATACATTTCATACAAGCATTATACATTTTCAAATGAAATAAATCAAGAAATATAAATGAATCTTGCACATAGGTTGATTTTAATCATTGTCTCAAGTTCAATAATACAAGCATGCATAATTATTGTAGAAGTGCAGATGAATGGTGATTAAAACATGTCAGAAAACAGATATGCCTGCATACAGATGTTCAATATAATTAATCATTCTAAAATGGAAGACAGAGCTTCTACTTATTCCCTATTAATGAATTACATCTATTTAACAGTTATGCAGCTAAATGTTTTAATACACCTATGCATAACTTAAATGCAATTTTTTGATACAGATGTAAAAACTATAACTAGTTTGGATGGCTAATGTAAATTTTTAAATCTATAATTATCAATTATGGTTAAAATTTTACTAAAAGATGTTAATTCAGTGTATATGATTCAAATACATGACTTAAACAGCAATTCCCCATATAACAATAATTCATTGTTTCTCTTTAATTTATATATCAACTATAATGCACCAATAAAACTATCAAAACAGAATGTATCTAATGCACAAGACACATACACACACATAAAATTAATTGTGAAAATACTGAGATGAAATATGAATCCTGTGATATATCTTATACATATGTAAAATTCACATATATATTTTTTCCAGCAAGAGTTTTCCAAGTACTGTACCTTTTTTCTTAAATTTCTACCACAACTAAATGGGAATTTTCATTCCTGTAATATATTGCATATTAAAAATGAGCTGTGTTTTTATTGATTTTGAAAGCAACACTTCCAAGTATGAAAGTAATAGCTTTTTGATTGATTCAGTCAGGATGAGTTAGACGTTGAGAACAGAGGGAGAATTAATCAGAAAGGGTTGATATAAGACCTGTTCCTAGTATAGATTTCCATTTTTTGTGTCATTGTTCTCTTGTTAGAGACCTGATGGACTATTTGCACTAGGTTGAATGATAAAATGACTATAACTAGAAAGGTAGTAAGTAAAGTTATAGAAGGATTAAATTTATTCTGAAGTTAAAGGTAGAGACCAAATCTTACCTCAGAATTTTGAAGATGTTGCCTTTCTTAGGTAAATACTTAATCCTCATAGGAAAGAATAAGGCAAAGTATATAAACAATATTAAGAAAATAACTTCATGAAGACCTACTATCCTGTATTTTACAGTTGAAAATTGTTTATATGGGAGCTCTTAAGTGTTCTCACTACAAAATAAATAAATAAAAGTATAAGAGGTGATGGATGTGTTAATTAGCTTGAGAGCGTGAATGTGGTGATTATTTCACAGTGCACAAGTATATCAGAACATAAGCAAGTATAACTCAAATATGTGCAATCCCTTTTCATCAATTTTATCTCAATAAAGTGTGAAGTAAAGGAAAGGATGTAACTTTGCCTTGCTTTACCAAAGAGACGTTCTAGGAAACATGTAAATAAACTTATTTCCAATCAAATTCAAGTACATACTATGGTTTAGCTTTGACCCTGCCATTTATTTATTCTCTTAACTCAAGTGATTCTAGAAACATATCAGGGGCCCCATTACAGCTAGAACTTGGACACCAGGCATGAACCAGCTTTAAAACTCTGAAACCTGAGCCAATATGTAATTTCATTAGACAGTAGTCTCAAGGGATATGGGACTGTAAAGCTGCCATTCCACCTGTGAGGCCACAAGGAGGGGAAGGTCATCCATAAAAGCCAGCCTCTGAAGTGAGAGGAACTCAGGCCCGCTCCTGAGAGACCACAGTAACCGCAGTGACACAACAGCTTGTGTGAAGGGGAAGGTAGAGACTGGACTATGAACAAGTGGAAGTAAATGACTGAAGGAAGTTTGACTAAAAGCTTAGGGAGGTTTTAATATGTCAAAAAAAAAAAAAAGTCCACTATAGAAAAGCATATAGGCGGAAGGCAGTGATAATAAGGTGAGGTCCACGTGGGAGTGGGTGAATGGATGAGAGAAAGGACTCATTCCTTATTCTTACATGAGAAGAGAGCACAGAATGCATACATTTATATTATTCCCACTTTGCTTGGTTTCATTATGTTATCTAGGAATTTCCTGCAGCCCAAGTTTCGTTGTGTTAAGGCAGAAAGGATTTTCCACATAGGGACAAAATGGAACAGGGGAGTTGGGAACTTTTCCAAGGACTGTTAAATGACAGATGGTGAGGCGGAGACAGGAGGGCTGAAGGTTTGAGGCCAACCTCAACAATTTAGTGAGACCATGTTCCAAAAAAAAAAAGGAAAAGGGCTGAGGGTGTAGCTCAGAGGTAGAATGTCTTCTCTGGGTTCGATCCCCTGTACAAAAAAGAAAGAGAGAAAGAAAAAGAAAAAGAGAGAGACAAGGAGGGAGGAGGGAAGGAAAGAAGGAAGGAAGGAAGGAAAAAGATTACAGCATCTGAACTGGATGAAATATAGCATGAGGCCTTAGTAGCATTAATATATGGGAGAAATAAATGGGGTCCAAAGTTAGAGGTAGTGGAACCAATGGGGTGAAAGATATTTCAAAATGATGGAAAGGTTAGGATTTATGATTTCAGAGAAAGAACATTGTTGACTTCCTTGCCTCCTGTGACCCAAAGATACCAATTCAGTGCTCAGCCCTCTCTCCATCAACCCTCCTTCAGCCCCAATGCACCAAAGCCTCTCATGTGCGGTTCTTTTGATGGACTCTTCCAAATAGCCTTTCTGTCTCCAGTTTTACCTTCCTCTTAAAATCCCAGGACATATTTTCTAAAGTGTTAATCTACTGTGATCACTTGCCTACTTAAAAATCACATGAAAATAACAACTTGAACTTTATGCCAGGCACAACTCTAAACACCTAAGTCGAAGGTCTGTTTAGAGAATTAACAGAGTTAATTGCTAAGATGCTTACAGTGGTTTCTGGCACAGCAGTTTACTCTCCTGGGGATTCTGTGTTTTGGAAGAAAAGTCAAACTAGAGATTGGAGTTCTAGCCTTCCATGGTGATGTCTTAAATTAGCCAGTAAGCTCAGGGCAAATGAAACATCTCTGAATCTTGGTGTCTTCACATGTAGAGAGTTAAAAAGAGGACCTTTAGTTCAATGCAGTGATTTTTTATTTGCTACTAGAATAGCAACTAACTATATGTATGTAAAATCTCATAGCAAGTTAGTCTATAAAAGATGAAAAATACATTTCTCTTGTACATAACATTTCTTACTAGAATTTCTACATGTATTTTGCTGTAATTCACTTAATAATGACACAAATGTATATTGATAGGCACTATAAGAAGGGAAGAATTAAAAGCACTGATGTTTCTAACAGTCGTATCTTTATTTATCTGCTAACATTGAGCAAGGAAGGTAGTCATAATTAACAGTAGTTAGAGGGTCAGTTGTCATAGGAACTAACTATATTTTTTAATTCTAAAAAAATGGAAAACAATACAGAGATATTCTTTTTGATGTTATTAAGAAAACTGACAACTATCATTGTAAGGATATTTTACATAATTTTAAACATTGTTTTTTTCCCTTCAGCTGATACATGCCAGCATTTAAGTATTAAAATTTTATATGAACATTTTAACATATTACATTTGTTGATTTTGAAGCAAGTATTGATGTAACTCATGAAAAATAGTCTATGGATAGATAAAATGTATCATAGAAGTATTAAGTGCCATTTTTAAAAGAGATTCTTACATCTTTTATTCTATCCTTGAACCTCCTTGGTACAGGATGTTCTTTAAATAGTGGCCTGTAGGCAAAGACCTTTACCCCTATTCTGTAACAAATCACTGTATCTCTACAGCTCTAAGCAGAAAGGAACCAATCTTAGCAAAAATCTTTAAATTCTAGGCTGCCCTTAATCCTAACTGAGCTTACTCCACAAGTCTCCAAAGATTCCCACTGGACTTCAAAGAGTATCAGCCGTTCTTAGATCATAAAATATACCTCAAATATGTATCAGATTTCTAGTCCATCGCCTTAGCCACTCGGCCACGAATACACGTATCAGATTTCTGGTCAATATAAGGGAGTCAGGATTTAACTACCTACTGCTACTTCTTCATTCTCTGCAGGAAAATCAAAGGGGCTTAAGCTTCTGGATTTCCCAAGATAACATAATTCCTGAGGTCCTCTAAGTCAATGGTATTTCCCTCCATTAGTTTTATCTTTCTAGCTTCTACTTTTATTTGTTTGTCTTGATCAGTTTCAATAAACCTACATACAATTCAGGAATGAAGTCAGAAATCGAACCTGGTGTGTCTGTATATCAAATCTTGGGAAATACATTTTCTCTCCCCTAATGTGTCTTTCAAAACAAGCCCAGCTCTATTTTCGTAAAATCTTATGTGGAGAAATACAATCTGGAAAAAAGTATCTGTAACCTTCATCTCTAGCCACATAAGTCAATAGATCTTCATGACAGCTCTTCAAACCCATATAAAAGATCAATATTAAGGCATTTACCTGTGAAGATTTCAACACTGTGCCATAGATTTCAACTTTCTGGCCCAGTTTCCCATATACAATTTACTCTTCTATAGAAACAGAGCTAATTCCAATCATAAACTTCACATTAAAAATATACCTTTATTTTCCAAAATATTTTTAACATTTTAAAAATGAGCTGTCACACTTTTTCTCTCTCATCAAACAAATTATGCTTATATTAATCAAAGTAAGGATATTTGAATTAAAATAACTCATGAGAAAGAGAGACGACCTATCCAATAGGGCACTTTTAATTGATGAGGTCCTCACATGATAATTCACCCAACAGATTATATCTGGTAAGGATCATGGGCATTTAAGAGTTGTGATGATCAAAAACTTGTGTTTAAGTTGGGGAAGATAAGATGTATTTTTTCTTTCTGTTGTGGGTACCCCTGAGGAGAAATATGGGCAACAAGTAAACCAGAATGTGTTCACATCTGCTTAATAGAACACTGTGTGGTGCATGTCTACACTGCTGTGCTTATGAGATAAGTTGTCAGCCAGACAGAAAGAGCTCACTTGTACTGGTTAGATTTGCATAATTCTGAGAGCCCTGGTGGTAGTGAGAGAAGAATGGACTATTGGCTTGGAAAATGTCAAAGCCGTAATGGAATCTATCCCCAGGTTGCTTAGTAGATGACTCTTACCCATGGCCCCATCAGGGGAGCATGCAGGCTCTCAAGTAAATGTAGTCCCATGTTTAAATGTGTCCCCTTCTGTCTATTTTCTAAGAGTCTGAGATAACTTCAAAACAGATATCCATGGTATTATTTGAGATACTGGAGCAAAAGAGTTCCTAGAAGAATGAGATGAATAGTTGCTTTCTATATTCTCTAAAAAATGGAACATGCTGGGTGCATCCCTTTATGTGAATTCCATAATAAAAAAGGCTGTGGGCTTTAAGAAAAATAAAAACCACCATACACTTATTACAAGATTTTTAAACTAAGGCTAGATATCTGTGGCAAAAATAATGTTCTGTGGTCATTTAAACCTATTTCCCTTTTCTCTTGGACATCTAATGAGACTACTTTTCCCAGGCTTTCTAACACTTAGATGGGCACATTCTTGTGTTTTTGTCAATAATAGGAAATGGGCAGAAATGAAATCGATTACTCTCAAGTCAATCCCATTAAAATCTGCTGTGATATTCTGTTTGCCAGCTCCTTTTCTACCAGCTGAATGAAGAGGATGCCATTAATGTAGAGGAGGGGGAATTCATATGGTGGAAGAAGCTGGGATCATTGAATGATTCTTTGAAGGAAACCCCCATGACCTAGCTTTATTGAGTGACATAGGGAAACATAAAATTATTATGATAAGTCACAGAGATTTCAGTATTATTAATTACGGTAGTTTTCCTATCCTAGCTAATACAATCACCATTATATCAGCATTTATACCTTGCTAATGCAAACCTGTTGGTGTAAGGAAAGGAGAGAAAGAAGTAGAAAACAAAGAAGATGCTATTCAAAAGTTAAGTGAATCCAAAATCTCCAGGTGTAACTTAAACAAATCTTTTTTTTTTTTCAACTTTCCCTTATTTGGTGCATTGTAACCACACACCTTTGTTAGGTACAAGCTAGTATAGGTAAAGACATCCATGCACACATTTCTCATTTAACCCTTCCCCAATTCCCACCCTCCTCCCTCCTCCTCTCTCCTTCTCAAGGTCAGTTTAGTGATTGACTTAGATGTGTTCATGGAAAGTACATCATGTTCATTAGGGTGTCTAGCTTGTACCTAACAAAGGTGTGTGGTTACAATGCACCAAATAAGGGAAAGTTGAAAAAAAAAAAAAAGTTACACGGAGATTTTGGATCTACGTAATGCGGAGCCCATTTCTATTAATCTGGCAGAAACAGCTAAGACATTTGTAGATTGGCTTCAAGCCTTGGTCACTACTTGGCTCTTGTTTACCTCCTTCCTAGGAGGAGCTATCGTAGCAACAGCAATAGTCATTCTAGGTTTATGCATTCTACCACTTGTTGTACACCTTGTGATCAATGCCTATGTTAGTATATGAGCAGATTTACATTGAATAAAAATGCAAGCCCTGCCTCGCACAGGGCCTGGTAGTCAATGACGGGTTCAATTTTCTCAGAGCAAATCAACCTAAGACAGGGCTCGTTGAATGACTCATCGAGACTCCATGACGGGTAAGATTAAGCACCTGGTAGGAAACAACCTAAGACAGGCACAGTCCTTCATGCATTTTAAAATAAAAACGGGGGAGTTGTGGGAGCCCAGCTGGGCCCTATCCCCCCTGGCAGTTGCTATCTGCATATATGAGCAATTATACTGACTCTTCTGCTATGGCTACATTGGCATCTCGAAGTCTGGAGATTGCCCCTAGGATGCGTAGATGAAAGACCCTCCTACTTCTTAGAAAGTAAATATATGACCCTAAAGGAGTATGGCTTTATGACTCTAGAAAGTTTGCTTGACCAGGCTATGTTAAGAATGTGGGCTATATGTGTAAAACGAAGAAGTGGTGCTGTTTGTGATCTGACAATGATTGATATCTCATAAATGTCTATGTAACCCTGTTGTACTCAAGAAATGTATAAAAAATCCATGCTGAAAATATAAATTAAAAAAAAAAAGTTAAGTGAAACACTATTTCTAAATAACTTAGAGCACTACCTGGAACATTTTAACCATGATGTATGTATTTGTTTAAGTAGATAGGTAATACAAAGATAGAAGAGATAGACATTCTTTTCTTTTTCTGGAGGTGAAAATAGGTAAATTCACCCAAATGTTTGGTCATTCTTTCTGTTTCTGTGCAGAACACAAGTTTCTGAGGAGAATTCTACCTGGAAACCTTGTATATTGAGTTTCTTCAATTCTCAGTCCTAGACCCAATTCTTTTGTCCTTTTATTTTTCAATGTAATTTCATCCACATATACAAGATGTATTTTCTATATTGATTCCTGATGCTATAGTTTATCTTTCTAATTCTGTCTTATCATTTGAGGCCAAAATGAGTTGTATACTTGACATTAATCCTCCCCCAAAATTCTGACCTTAAAATATCTAAGAGTGAACTAATGCTCCTCCATATGTAATATGTTTATTCTTATTATTTCCATCTTGGAGGATTCCACTATCAATCTAATTATTTAAGCCAAACATCTAGGAGCTGTTGCTAATGCCATGTGTCTTACTCTGTTCAGTATGCTAAAACAAAACTCCATAGGCTATCTGGCTTATCAACAAAAGAAATGTATTCTTTATGGTACTGGAAGTTGGGAACCCCAAGATCAAGGTACCAGCAGCTTCAGTGTCTGGTGAAGACCAAAACCCTGGGTCACAGACAGCAACTTTCTGCTGTGTCCTAAAATGATGGAAGGAACTAGCCTGCCCTGGGGTCTCCTTCATAAGGACACTAATTCCAATCATGAGAACTCTTTTCTCATGGCCTAATCACCTCTCCAAATCCCTACTTCCTATTACCATCACCTTGGAAGTTAGGATTTCAACATAAACATTCATATCATAGCACCATGATATCTCATTTTCCTCAGAGGGAATTGATCAGCAATTCAAAGTTGTCACTTAAATGGCTTTTTTATTCATCTACCCCCCCCCCTTTTTCCCACTGTCCTAATACATGCTACTGTTTTAAACTGTGGATATATTTTCCATTAACTTATTCTCCTATGTGTATTTAGGTTCCATCCAATCTATTTTACTTATTATAGTCAGAGTGATTACTTTTTCAAGTGAAATCTATCTGATGAGTCCCTTGGCATAAAACCCTCCTATGCCTTTCTGTTCTTTGATAAAGATCAAGACACTTATCTATTACAAATCCCCGCATGGTCTCACAATGTTCTTAGTTCTAGTATCATCTCACCCCACTCTTTGCTCCCTTGACATAATCATGGTGTGTACTTTTGACTTTTTATGTTCCAAACTTCTTCTCACCACATATTATTTGCCTTTGATCTTCTTCCCTTCCTTTATCTTCTGGTATCCTCATACTATGTCATTTCCCTTTGTCGAGTAAATTCCTAATTGTCTTTCAAATATCAAGATAACTTCCCCAGTAACTTTTAGTTTTACAACATCATACTGCCTTCTCTCATACCTATAATTACACAGATTGTCATTCAATCATACTGATCCCTTCCACAAAATGAAGCTTTGTAAGAGCAAAGGCTATGCCTAGATCTTTTGACCCTAGAATTTCTAACAATACTTGTCACAGAATAAGTGCTCAGTACAATGTACTTTCTGGAACAAATGCATGTGCCTGGTTTGAACAGGGTTATAGCAATTTGTTCCTTCATTTGGGGAAAAAACACATCAGTAGAAATAAAAGGATTTGAGACAGTGAGTGATATGCCTGTCTAATAACAGAAAAGGTAACTAATATTTAAGTGCTAAATTTTTCTTTGGTTAAGATTGTATACTTATCTAAGAAAATGGCCTTAGATGAGTGTTTGGGAAACTATTTTTATTCTTTAGAATGTGAATTTGAAGAATACATCTGAAGCATTCTTGTGGGTATAGCTAAGCCTAAGCTCCCCAAAAGTAATATCAATATTAGAGTCTGGTACTAAATCTGTTTTGAGGAATTAAGAGAAAGTACTTTGTTTTTACTTAAGACAAAGCCAGAAAGGCAGAGCACCATTATTCTAGAAAAGTCTGACTTGAGATGGCAAAAATTCATCCATGGGATATATATATATATATATAGCATTCTTCTGTGGCAAGATCATTGTGGCTTATCAAAAGCAATGAGAATGAATTTGAATCCAGTGACATATTTCCCAAGATTTTCCATAAACAACCTGAAGATAAGAACTGGGGGGGACTGGATGTCCTCTAGTCAGCATTGGTGGGTTTTGGAAGACTATTCTGTTAGCTTGAAGCAAGGCGTGACCCCTAAAACTCGACAGAATTGGGAACATCTGGGTTCCATTTGCCCTTGGAAGGAATATGAGGACTGTCACTTATCTATCTTTATTTCTCATAGTATGTGAACAGAATCAAACACATCATTCCATAGTCTAAATCATTTTGAAGATGCCCTTTAGGTTTATGGACCAAAATGGGGGCAGTGCTCCACCAGGAGTCAGTATAAATTCTGTAGCTGCCACCTAGCCTGTTCTGAAATAAAATCTATATCCCAGGTTTGACCTTGGAAGACACGCGGTTTGGTAAGATAAAAACAAAGCATTCCTGTTTTCAGCAACTATCAGGAAGCCAACATCAATCACAGAATACAATCACATTAAAGAATATATTTAAAAGCAAATTTTACTCTCAAGATGATAATTTAGAGAGCAATCTGTAGTGAATAACCCTGCCCAGGGTCATGCCTGAGTCTTCTAAAGAAAAGTATTCTTGAGCCTTTCTTGATACTTAACTCTTTCTGTAGAGTACTTAACTTTCGCTCCTGGAGCAAGCCACATGTACAAGAATGCTTCCAATTAACTAAAAAGTTCTGCCTCTGGGTCACTGCTAACCTCTCTTTTAACTTCTGATTTTCCCCCACGTTAGTATGGCCCTAGAAAATTCTCTTTCATTTTTGTATGCTGACAAAAAAACTGTGAGGTTTTAATGCCACTATTTTAAGTAAATCCCCTGCTAACCTTTAGTCATAAAGCCTACCCAGTAGCAGGAGGAAGGTCTCAGGGAAGCAGAGCATAGATATTTGGGAGAGCACATAGATTACATGTGACAAAATAATACCTTGTTCCCAGAGATACTTTAATATGAACCCGAATGAGGAAAAACTATGATGCATCATCTAGAAGGCAATAGAACATTACAAGGATAGCTAATATAACAGAATTGATCCAGTTCAAATTAAAATGTATTCAGTAAGACATGCAAATTACTATGATATTTATGCAGGCAAGGAGATAGAGTGTCTCTCTTCATAGAGCTTACATTCCAACAGGAACAAATTCTACTACAAATCATTATGATATATAGCAGAATAAATCGATTTCTACAAATTATGTGGAATAGAATATAATTTACAGAAGAAAGTTTTGATAATGGGTAGATCTGGTTTTAAATCATAGCTTTTCAAGTTAATAGCTGAGAAAGCTTGCACACATTGCGTTAACTATTTATGCTTCAGTAACATTTTAATCTAAAACACTAGTTTTATTAATATTTCTTCACTGGATTAATGAGATTATTACATATATAGCATATTTAAATACCCAGCACTTTGTTGGGCATCTAGTGAATATCCCATTAAAATTGAACTCTTCCTTCAATGGGAAGATTACTAAAGGCCACCATCATATGTAAGAAGAGGAAAATTTCAATAAACCTCAATAGAGACTGGAGGGGATTTATTAATGATAAATGGCTTGAGTTCTCGAAAAGAATAAAAAACTATGAAATGAAGTACAAAGATTCTTTGTTAAAAAATATTAAGACTACAGACATGGAGTGAAAGAAGTACAAGTTGAATAATACAAACTAGCCTGAGCCAACTTGGAAGAAATGGAAGATAGACTTGAAATGTCTACTAAGCCTTTTGTAGGAAGTTTTGAATAGAACACTAATATATCTGGATTTGATTCTGTCAATAACGAGGACTCCCTGAAAGTTGATCTATGGAAGTTCTAAAAGAATGTTTCTATGAAAACAGATTCCATGGCTAAGGAGATTAGAAAAATTCTATATATACAATGCTTGTTTAGAAATTGCTGATGAATATAACACAGCAAGAACAAAATGCAAACTCTACTCAACTTTATTTAACTGAAATTTCATAAAGTTATTTATTGCACTATCTCTTCTTGTTTCTTTTTCCTTACATGTAACACTTAGTAGAAGCCTTCATTTTGAGTGTTACTGGAATATGCTTAGAGATACGTGGTCTAAGTTTGGCTTTAACAAGAAAATTCTGACATAATGAAAAAAGTAATTTGGATGCTAGGAGGCCATTATGAAGGTTCACTTGAGAGCCAGTGTATATATGACTTAGACTAAAGAATGAAATTGAGAGAAAGGGATGAATTGGAGGCAACCATCCTCAGATTATGGTTGACTATTGAGAGT
This sequence comes from Graphiurus murinus, assembly GCA_004027655.1. Taxonomy (NCBI): domain Eukaryota; kingdom Metazoa; phylum Chordata; class Mammalia; order Rodentia; family Gliridae; genus Graphiurus; species Graphiurus murinus. Next base: position 21,904 of record PVLC010016540.1, on the reverse strand, counting down.
AAGGAATATGGAAAACTTAGAACACACTACAACATTTTATGTCCAAATGATTGTATGACAGGTACAAAAATTGGAAATTCTGAAAGTAGAATAAGATCCTAAGGAAAATAAATAATTTCTGATGTGTGGAGCTTACAAACCTGCTTTGGAACTGTCTGTCTAGCAGACAGCTGAAGATTTTATTACATATCAACCAAAGTTAATTTAAAACCCAGCTAGTACCCAGTTCTGAGTTAACTGTGAAAAACTAAAAGGTGAAGAAGGCACTATTTCTACTCTGGAGATCTTCAATTTTCCAAGCTCACTCTATCCTTCCAGCAGACCCAAAAATCTTCTAGCAGTGAAATATTAGATATGTTCCTGTGTCTTCTGAGCCTGTCTATGTAGTCAGAGGTCACAGAGAGATGAAACTTTTAAAAAATAACCATGATAGTCTGGGGAAGTACATTAGTCTGCATTCTATCCAGTCCCTTTGAGAAAATAAAACATGAGATTCTTTGTAGCAAAATTGTTAGGATGTTTGCTATTTGAGAATACTATATCATGGAGAATTTCCTAAAACATAGGGAAAGCATTAGAAGAGAGAGTATCTTGACAAAGTACAAGGGAGTTGACAGAGAATTTAATGCTCTGCAAATATCAATCCACTCCTAGATGTTTCAGACTTCAGTTTTACTGGTATATGTGAAAAGATCTGACTAATAGAGTATGAGTCAAAGTGCTTGTATCACTCTGGGGCTGAGGCAATAAAAAGGCCCAGCCTTCTTCACAAGCTTTTTCTCTTTCTGCCCCCAGTTCCTTGAAGACCATGGGCAATGTTTGCCATGGCTTAGTAATGGAGAAGGGCAGTCTAATTGACTCTGAAGTTTATGGGAGCAACAAATGAACTTTGCTTTGGTTAAGCCAAGGACAACTTGGGTTGAATATCTTGTCACTCCTGCTGCTTGCCAACACAGAGAGATCACTATAGAGTCCAAGTGGACAGAGCAGTTCAGTACGAGAAAGAATTTTCTCATGCTGAGCTTTTGTATCAAATTTGCTGATAAGAGTCATATGTTTTATCTCAAATGTAGAAGCTACAGAGAAAATAGGAAACAAAAAGGAGTTCAGATAAATGATGGAAGAGACAAGTAGAATAGAGGAACAGTGCAAATAACGTTACATCCAGATATGAAGGTAATTACTACCAATCTCAGTAATATGCACAGGGAAGGGTGGGAGAGGTTGACAGGGAAAATACACCAGGACGTGTATATGCATGCATACATGTTTGTATGACTTTGAATCTCATTATGATGTACAATTATAATGCACCAATAAAACGATAAAAATGGCTGATAAAAACTGTAGGAATCTATTGCTTTAATGTATTGATGCCATTATTAATCTTAGCTCAAAGTATCATAAAATTACATATTTAGAACATACTGCCTTTAACAGAATTGCTGTCTGAAGTAATTTTTTATGTTAAACATGTCCCTTACAGAACTTAAAATTTTATTATTATACCAAAATTATGGAGTTTATTGCCCTCTATGTTAGATATGTCTATGCCACTGCAGGAATGATTGCAATTTCAGAAATGAGAACTATGATTCTCCAAGGAAACTGCTATATTTTTTTCATAAAAATGATGAAAAATAATAAGATGGAAAAGTGTAAAGAGGAGAAGGGATAGTCTAGTGTGTGATTGAGGGGACTATTTGCTGGAAATAACGATAAGAAGAATATGTGCAATTCAAATTCTTTAGTTTTTACATATAAATTGTACAAGTTTATGCTAGCAGGCATATTATTTAGAGGTATTTTGGTAAAGACAAATTCATAATCAGGGGTTTATACTCTTATAGGCCATGGGAACTAGTAAACATGTTCCATTATGTGACATAATAGTCAACACTTTGATTTTTATTTTCAATAAGGAATGTCAAATTGGGAAAGGGAAATTAATACATTGAATTGCTACAGCCACTCAACTGACACGTTGAAGGGTATGGAAAGTTTTTCCTATGAATAATGAGTGAAGAATCAAAGAATGATTAACTTGAAGAAGAAAAGGTATGTGTGTGTTTAGAATTGTTTAGGATCCAGGTTTTATGGTTCTTATCTTCATTTATTTAATAGGCTGCTGTGTATTAGGTGGAAACACATGAAACTGCCAGTGTTTTAGGATAAAAAGGCTGAATACAGATACTTACATGTAGTTCCACTAATAGAAGATTGAGTAATCTCTGCAATGTTTATTTACCATAGAATTTATGACAACTGTTAATTTCCAGAAGTTAGATTTTAGACTAAAATAACATAAAAATGACACCTAGAAGTATTCAAACATAGAGATATAGCTCAAATATTGGCTCTTATCATGGAGATCACACAAGAATGACATAGTTTAAATTTGAGGTTGGATGTAAGATTGTTATTAATGTTTTCCATTTCTATAGTTCTAATATTCTATGACTTTTAAAAGATCCTGATACGGATGTTCTTTAGTGGTGTTTTGTTCAATTTAAAGATTTTACTTCAAACCAAACACTAGGATTTAAAAAAGAAAAAGAATGAAAAGAAAACACACACACACACACACACACACACACACACATATATACACACAAGCACATAGCTTCATAGGCATTCAACCTCTTTAGAAGGCCCCATGTATGACCTACTGTGGTTGTCTTGGGAATCCACATTTTAATTTTGCACTGGGCCCTAAAAAGCCTGTCACCTATCCTGAATACATGATCTTCTTAAATTTGTATGAAAACTAAAATGACAAATGAATATTAATTCTAGGCCATCAAAGTCTAATTTATCACTTTTAAATTACATTTGGGAATTTTCCTGATATAACAAAATATATCACTCCCAAAATAATTTTGTAGTAACTATTAAATCAATTAAATAAATATGAATTTGGGAAAGACTGAAAATTTTCAAAAATAGTTCTGATTTTTTAATGTGTTAATTAATTATAAAATATTTCCAATGTTATAAATAAAAAAAATCTGGAAGAGGCAAAAATTTCTGGGATAACATACAAATTCAATTTCTTAAAAATAGATATATATGAAACTAAGTATAAAGGAACAGCAGGAAAATATACTACTATTGTTGTTACAGCTTCTAGGCAACCTGTTAAAATGACAACCAGACACAGGTAGCAACAGATGTGTCTATCATCAGAAGTTAAATTAAATCAAGTGAAAAATCTCAAATGAGATAAATGTTCAATGAAAAGGAAAAAAAGAATAAAAATCACATCTGCTTACATGGTGACGAAGTGGAAGATTCTGCAAAAAGTTTGTGCTGAAAATTAAGATATAGATAAAGCAATCTATGTGCATTCATCCAATAAGGAGGAAAGAATGAACAGGTGGACCAACTCCAATTTTAATTTTTAAGCCCTCAAAGAAAGAAAATTAAGAACCTGGTTGGTAGATTACCTATAATATATCAGGCAACCCTGCCAAAATTCTAGGAACACATCAAGCATAGCCTCTCTTATTATAGCTTTATAGATATTTACATTAATGAATAGATTTCACAGTTATTTTAGAATAAAATTCCAAAGCATTGACTCTTCAGTCTATGAGTAATAGTAAAACAAAAATACTTGTAATTCATTGATATAAGAAAAAGCTGAGGTGTTTATGGGTGTTGAAGCTTGGGGGAGCTACATGTCATCAGATTGTCCAAGCAATGAGAAAGAAATCTGACACTTGCTTAACTGAATAGAACTGAGACTGTGTGGTGATGAATAAAAAAATTAGTTATCCTATTCTGGACTTCATTGTTAAGAAAATCAATTGAGAGATTATGTCATTTGCAAAAAAAGGATAGATCTGGAAAATATTGAGCTCAGTCAGTCTCCCAAGTCAAGGGTTGAATGTTTTCTCTCACATGTGGAAGCTAGAGAGAAAACAGGAAATACAGAGAGATCACTAGAATAGTGGAAAGGGCTTGGGGAAGAGAGATGAAGAGAGGTGAAAGGTTTAATTAAAGAAACAGTTTAAATGATGCTATGACCATACAAATATGACTATAAATCTCACTAACATATCTGGGGAGAGTAGGGGGATCTGGAGAGAAACACACCAAGAAGTGTATGCATGTATGTTTGTATGACTTTGAACCTTGCGATGATATATAATTAAAGTGTACTAATAAAAGTATATTAAAATAAATACATAAAACCATGCAACTCCTTTTGTTAGATCCCATGGGGACCATCACATGGAAATTGAATTAGGATAAAAGCAAGTAGAGTGAATGCTTATTAATGTCATTTATGACAATACCCACCTGCATCTCTGAGTGGAACAGATGTTTGAGACCAGACTAGCAGGTGCCATGTAGGCAACAGAGTGGTTGACACATGGTTGGAAGTAGTGGGCATGACTAAGTATTTTCCAGTGTTGTTAATGTTAAGAGAGTCTATGAAGCTGGGTGTGGTGGTGCATGCTTATAATCCCAGTACTTGGGAGGCTGAGACTGGAGGATCCAGGTTCTTAGCCAGCTTCAGCTACTCAGTGAGACCCTCTGCAACTTAGTGAGACCCTGTTTCAAAATAAAGAATAAAAAATAGGACTTAAGGTGTAGCTCAAAGGTAGACTGCCCCTGGGTTCAATCCCTAGTACCGAAAAAAAAAAAAAAAAAAGGGGTCTATCACGTTAAACACAAATGACCACTGTGTTCACTTTGACAGTTCAGTGACAAAACAGACTGGGAATGAATGTTAAGTATGTATGTATGCTCACATGCAAAATAACTTTGCCTAAGTTTATTTCATTTACTTGATCTATGTATTGATTTTCATTGGGAAAGTATGGGCTTCAGATACTTCACGACTATCTCCTGAAATATTTTCATATGTTTGACTATTGAGGAACCTTGTTAAAGTGAAACAACACAGAATCTACATTTTTAATGGCTCTATTTCCATTCCCTCACTCCAGTGATAAATCTCATGGGATAGGAGGCGTAGTGAGATGTTTGCAATGACTATACTAGTGTTGTAGAATATTAGGGTTAATAGCCTGTTTAAACAAATTCTAATCATGGAGCGGTCCTGCTCAACTTTCTCACTGGTATAATCCAAGATAACTGACCACGCAACTTAGAGAAAAGAAGATTTATTTGCTCACAGTTTTTGGAGATCTCAGAGTTTCAGTCCATGTCAGGCCGGTTTATACCTACAGAGCTCAAGGTATGGCAGAAGGAAGTAGAGAGCGGGAGAGAGCAAGGGCTGTGTTCTCACATCATGGAGGCCAGGAAGAAGAAAACAAGAAAGCAAGGAAATTCAAAGACAGCGGCACAGTCCCTAATGCCACACTCCTGGGACCCACCTTCTCCAACCACACCCACCAGCATAGGATACCTCCCCGTAAATATATTAGGTTGGATTTATCCACTGATGAAATTACATCCTTCATGACTTAAATACATCAACTCTGAACATTAATACATGACTTCCTCAGGGAACATTCTATATCTCTCCATAGCAAGTGTATAAGAGACTAAACAGTTCATTTTTTGAAACACTGGTATAGTATATACAAAATCTCAGTATATAAATAATTAATCCTAGAATGAAACTACAGCCCATTTTCCAAATCATTTGTATTTTTTCTAAAGACAAATAAAAATTGCTACTGATAATTGCCAAGAGCTACAAATGTTCCAATCACCTTATATGTGTCCTGTTGCTTTTTTTTTTTAAAATAAACTCAATATATCAATATCCGGAAAGCATATTGTTTTAGATGTTAATGCAGAATTTAAAATTTTCTAACATTACTAGAAAAAAAAAAACTATTGACAATAAATTGTATTTGCAGAGAAATTTGCTACAATGATGTGAGAAGTTCAGGATATTAAGACCTCAAGAATGTTTATTTAATTGATTTAATTATGGCACATGTTTTTTTCTACTTATAATTCTATAATTATGCTTTAACAAACCAATCCTAACAAAATAATTAGAGACTAAATGTTTAACATAAAAATTTAATCTCATCTGTAGTTCAGACTCGATTTTCAAGTATTATTTCTCTATTAGTAATTTAGTCTTGTTTTTATATTTTAAAACAAATGAATATGTGACTTAGAAATAGCTCCTATTTCTAGTATTTTATGTCCAAATATTAACAATATCACCAACAAAAATATTAATAAGTAATTTTATATGGTGATGTAACTGGATATGACTCTCCTGGTCTAATAGATTCTAGGTATACGGGTATAAGGGTTGCAGATTTATAAACCACGAAGGCTCCTACAATATATCGTAGTTTTATAGAATGGATAAAGATTTCAAATAGTACCTTTATATTGCACTGTTTCTATGCAAAGTCTTATTCATGCAAACAAAACACAATGCTGATTTTATTTTGTTAGAAGTTTTAGGGGGATTTTGTTATTTATCATGTATCTGCATTTACTTTCACTCTCTCCTGTCTTATAGGGAATATAATTCTCCACTGCTTGACTTTGGTCTTTGTTGTGCGATTCTGCTTTGACCAAAGATCTATCTTATAAGACCTCACGCCCCACAATCTTGGCATGTTTTTGCAGAAGTGGGCTTATATTTATGACTTTCACTACCATAATAATAGTACTGTGACCTGAGGAGGGTGATACATGAGTACAACAGGTCTGACACAAAAGACAACTTGGAGCCAACTTTATCTAAGCTTACTCTCAATTAGCTGAATTGCAGCTGGCCACAGGTACATTAACTAGGAAAAATAGTTCTTATTGACATATTCCTCTCAGTTTTATAAATATTTTTATGCAGTCATTGTGACAATGAATGCTATAAAAATGTCATTGTTCAACATTTGTGGTACTCAGTTTTCACATCTACTTTGTGTGAGTCACAAGACCTTTTAAAACAAACTACAATTACCCTTTGGTAGAAGTAAATGCTACCACAATATTTCATTAAGCAATCGCTGTTAATTCATTTTATGTTCAATTGCAATGGAATGTCTTCAAGGTTCCTGGAACTGTGGCATATTTTCTGAGGCTAAAATATTAACTACAAATGCTACAAAGTTGATTCTTACTTTATCTATTTATTGCGGGAATATTTGTCAGCTTTTTCTGGTTTTGTGGTATTTAGTGTTTTTGCAAGAAGCTATTGTCTTATTCAATTTATAGACACAATACTTAGGAGATATCCTGATCCATAAATTTGTTGAATAAAGTTGTGAGATTGTTTTCAGATCTCCTTTCAAACTAGTCCTTAACTGAAATATATATTATTTCTAGAATATTGCCACTGTTATTAATATCCTTACTTAAGCATTTTTATGCCCCTGTATTTATCAGTATACTTCACACATAGTGTAAAACAATGTTTGGTCAGTAAATGGATGAATGAATACATGGAAACGATGCATACATGTTGAAATTATAATCCAGTACTAAAAGCACATCATTTATAATTAGAATGATTTTAAACACTTCCTGTTAGAACACTGTAATTAGGGAGGTTTTCTTTGCTGTTTCATTTAAATTTTACATGCAGTAATCAAGCTAATAATGAATTTCTTTCACTTTTCAATTGATATATTTTGAATATTTTTATGTCCCATGACAAATGCAGATGGTAGTCGAAGGGATTGCAATGTCATTCTACATAAAAGTTAAATGAACAATACCTTGAACACCCTTGTTACAAATTCAGTAAATGTACTGATATATTAAGACACATTTTAAGATGTCATATTAGGTCTTTTTAAGAATGGGAAAGACATAATCTTTCACTGAATTAACATAGAAACATGACAAAAAACACTTCTATAATCATTATTTGTGAACTAGATATTGAAATTAGTATGCTGTCAAGTCTGCTATTCTCTTCTTGGATGATATATATTAATATTGCTGCTCAATCCTCAACAATGAAAATACTCAATATAGTTTACTTGAATAAGAATTAAAGAGGAATAACTTGCTTTAATATGTTTGGGGTATATTTATCTATTTTTCAAGATGAGAAGCTAGGAAATTTAAACTCTACTTTTTAAATAAATAAACAAATAAATATATTTAAAATACTTAAGAATGAGTTTTTCATTTCAAGACCTATTTATTTTCTAGAAATGTTGACCATCTTTTCTGGTTATATGACTCTTCTTATGAAAATCTTAAAAATAATTTTCTTACTAAGTTAAAAATGAATATAAATAGGAAAACAGGCAAAAGCCCTATTTACATGTGAGTTTTCCCTTCATATACTTTTCATCTTACGTCACTACTTGCACAGATCTTCATGATGAGCAGTTTAAAGATAATTTTAGTGAAAGCTAGAAATGACTTCAGAAATCTGTTTCTCTGGTCCCTTTTATTAGTAATATTATTTGAGTTCCCATCACTCCTTGGAGTTATTTATTAAGTATGTGGTTTTTGACAACCTCCTCATTAAAATTTCTTAAACATACCAGTACTGGTTTGTAAAGAATTATCAATGTTATCCATTCCATTTATGAGAAAGAGGAGAACAGTTAATGAATTTTATTATAAAATCCAAAAAATAAAAATGAATGTATACAATAGGAAGTTACTAGGATAATGAAGATAAGAACTCCCTTGGTTCACTATAAGATATATCTTATAAATCAAAATTAAGACTTTCATAGTTAAAAGCTGACAAGCTAATTTGCCTTCACAAGATTAAAAGAAAAGGAATATTAAAGGGATTTAAATTAGATTTTACCATCTATTTAATTAGTTTCAGATCTGGTTTGATAATATATTTTAAGATATAAAAATTCAAGATGAACATTTTCAGAAATAGTAACTGACCTGCCTTGTAGATATGTAAATGCCTATTCAAATTCATTACTATAAAACTTATGATTTGTTTTATTTCTAATGAAGCCAATTAAGTTTCCATCACATTAGCATGAAACATAATAAATGCAAAACTTACATTCATAAGACATCACATTTTATAAGGTTATTATAATACACGTATTAATTTTATTATAGAACTTTCAGTTTTTAATGGATCATTATATAGTATTTATTTCACTTCTTCAATATTCTATGCCTGAGAAACTTTCCTACGGATCCCCAGCAACCATCTTCCTCTCATAAGTCAGCATATTTTCTAGGTGCATTAACTGCTTCAAAACTATAGGGGGCCATCTGGTTAAGTGCTGCAAAACTGCAAGAAATATGTACAGGAACTGCTCTGCTCTGACGAATTACATCTTCAGAGCGCAATCATAAAATGATATTCAAGTGATTAGAGCACCTTTATTGAGTCTGTAAAGCATTATAGACGTGTAATATACCTGCAGAAAGCTGAGATTATGCATGAGCCAGTCAAAAACTATATATGACAAAGGAGTGCAATAAAAAAAAATCATTATACAGAGGAATTATTTTTGCATGCCAAACCTTGAGGTACCTCAAAGCAGGTTGTGTCATTCTGCCAGAAGAGAATTGCAGTTGGCAGAGAAAATCAAAGATTACAAGAATAGAAAGGCTGGGTTTGATTTGGGAGGCTTATGAACCACTTTAACTCTAAAAACTTCAAATTCAAAGGAGGGTTGTGGAGCTATCAACTTGAGTTAACACCAGAAAAAACTAATACAGGGGTTTCTCCAGAGCATTTAGGGCCAAAAAAAAAAAATCAGATAAAAATTAGCCAAATATATGAGATATGGCTCACCGTGTGAGACAGGGAAAACAAAGTTTATAGGTAGAAATAATCAATAATCTAGGCATTGGGAGACAGAAACTGAGTGCATTTTTATCCACATGCAATCTTTTTTGTTTATTTTCTTTTTGTGAAAAAAAATCTTACCATCATCACTACGCCTCAAGCCAACACTGCACCCCACTGAAGTCTCTTCTTCTTATTCATTTGCAATATTTTCTGGGAAAAATTGTACTGAAAAGATTCCTGACTCATAACTGCAGTCATGATATAGAGCAGAATAAACCGCAGAGCAGGAAAGAGTGGAACTAAATGAAAAGTCACATACTGATCTACCTGTTTTCAGAAAGCTGGCAGCAGGTACATACTGCCCAGACAGAAACATAGAAAATGCTTCCCTGGACAAACTGATTGATTCTAGAGAAAACAATTCCATATACCAACTGGGTCTGCACCTATCAAGAAGGCACTTTACCAACTAATTGAATGATGATGAAACTTTCTATTGTACCCTAAATATATACAGTAATTTCCAGGTAACTTCTAATGCTATCAATGATCAACCAATGATCACTGTATATTTAAGGAAACGGGAGAGAATGTAAAGGAAAAAACAAAAACAAAACAAAACAACATGGAGTGGGTAAATATAAACAATTGAGTTTGTAATACATATAAGCTAAATAAATATCCTCTAAAAATGAGTAGATTACTTTTTTATATTTTTGGTGGAACTGGGGATTGAACCCAGGAGAATTTTACCTCTGGGCTACACCCCAGTCCTATTTTATTTTTTTATTTTGCAACAGTCTCACTAAGTTGCAGAGGGTCTCACTAAGTAACTGAGGCTGACTGCAAACCTGTTATCCTCCTGTCTCAGCCTCCCAAGTACTGGGATTACAAGCATGCACCATCACACCTGACTTAGATTACATTTTTAAACAATATGAAATTGCTTCCAAAGGGTTAAGGAGAGAACAAAACATAACTTCAGAGAATTATAAACATGTAGAGATAAAAACAAAAAATTTATAGGATGGTTTAAAGGTGAAGTCTAGGAAATATCCCAATAAACTCAGTAAAAAAAAAATAGGAGCAAAATGATGACACATGAGAGTTTTACTCTAGGAGGTACAAATAAGGATTTCAGAGTTAAGATATAGGCTGATAGGGAGAGGGATTTATCAGGTAACTAATATACCAATTATATTCAGAAATTGAGAGCCATATCTTGAGATAGAACCTACTAACTGACCATGATGGATGAAAGCACACAGGTGTGCTCATGCCCTTGAAAATTATGAGATTCCTGCATAGTGATGATGGTAAGATTTTTTTTCACAAAAAGAAAATAAACAAAAAAGATTGCATGTGGATAAAAGTGTACAAAGCTGATAAAACTTGCAGATAATAAGTTATGAAGAAAACATCATAATTATCTAGTACAATATTTGATAAACAACCATTGTTAGATAGAATGAGCCTTTAGTAAACTAATAATGGTACAATATAAGGGAATGTTCCATATGCAAATGAAAATTGATTTTAACACAATAGCAACATCTTATCGATAATTATATCATTGGAATCATACAATATTCCATGTTTTCCATTGTGATTGGTTTCTTTAAATTAGTATAACATTGCCAGGTTTATCTATGTTATAACATGTACTATTTTTCAGTCTTCTTTTTTGCTGAATAATAATTTATTGTATAGATATGTCATATTTTATCAGTTAATGAATATTTTACATATTTCTACTTTGAGACATGATGAATCATTCTATTATCAACACTCATGAATGAGATTTTGCGTAGAACTGTGCTTTCCTCCTGCTTTCTTCCTCTCTTGGATATATATATATATATATATATATATATATATATATATATACACACACACACACACACACAAAGGAGTGGAAATGCCGAATCACATGATAACTTTAAGTTACCTTTAAGAGGCTACCAATCTGTTCTCCAAAATTACTGCACAATTTTATAATTCCAACAGTTTAAATGTGTTAAGACATGCAGTTTGTGATTTAAGAGCTGGAATTTATCCCCATGCCATGTGTTAACTCAAAAGGCAGACTTCTTAATACCTTGTTGTATTATTGCAAGTATATTGTTTTACTGAGACCGACAGGTTTCTTGTTGTTCTATACATAGTTATATCAAGTAATTGTCCAAAGCATTATTCTTCTCACTTAATATACTTGTTTATAATACGATGTCATACAATTATTTTCCATTTTTATTAATTTCTGCAAAAATTTAAATCGAACTTATTTTAGTTTTTAAAAATAAATCTTTATTGAGTAGGGGATGACTTAATTGTATTTTGTAAGATAAACTTTATTTTAACAGAAAAATATAGCATATAAGTGGCTATTTTCTTTGTAAGTAAAAAATAAAAGTTCTACTTTTCAAAGTTCTTTTAACATTTTACACATTGAAAAATGTAGCCAAAAATGGCTCACATCTTAATAGATAATGATAATGTGTAAGATAAGCAGCTTCAGAGCCAATATAAAGTCAAATATTTATTCAACATAAAAGTTACATATTCTTTAAATAATAATAAAAAAAATACCAGTGGCAAACCCCAATCCCATTGCTTTGAAAGGGAGTTCTTAGATCTTTTTTTTTCCAGTTGGTTGTACACTAATTGAAATGGTTGTTTCCCGCTGACAATTGATTTCTTAAATGAAACAGCCAATAGTGAAGGCAGTACATTACACCATGTACTCGGGAGAGCAGCCTTCCAGGGAATTGACTCAGACAAACTAATTGCTGGGTGAGATGACCATTGGAAGTTATTGAGTGCATTTAAAGTATTTATTTTAACCAAAAGGTAACTACATGTGTTTTGGCCACTACCATGTTGCCAGTTCAAACTTGATAATTGTATGTTTTTCTGGCATATTAACACATTTTCTGGAATCTTAAACCTGGGGACACGAGAGTGACTTACAGTAGTGGAAGAGGAAGGGTCAGTGTCATTGCAGTGCATTCCCTGAGGTAGGAAAAGAGGCAGTTGATGGTTGATATTCCATGGTCAAAGTCTTGGCAATTAGCAAACGATCGATCAGTTGTGATGAAATGGTTCTATATCACTGTTATAAGCTACAAACAATAGAGACAATTTTCTAAAAATATTTTGTAGTAAGTGTAATGAAAAGAGTTTGGACAGTTTTCAGAATTCATAAACTTTAAGATACTAATGTCTTTAGAAACTTTTTTTTTGTATATGAAAAACACTACCCTTATAACTATTAATTGAGATTTAAATTAGAACTTCTTCTCTGTCTTAGTTCTAATGTTATCTTATTGGTATTCTAGGAACAGAGCAAAAAAAAAAAAATAGAGTCCAGTTAGCACAGTCTTTCTTACAAAAATGTTTTTCTTCTCTGCCTGAATCTAGTACATTATGATTATCAGGATATATATTATAAAATATCAAGCTATTTTGTGGTTTTACACAATGGTTATGATTATTGCTTTTCTCTCATTTAAAAATCAAATTTATTTTGTACATGAAAATATCTTTGTGAAGAAGTTTTAGTTCCTATGAAATGAATATTTAATAGAAATTTAATATTATCATATATATTAAAATTGTTAGGTTTGAGGAAATAAAATGTTACTTGAATCTACCACTCTTAAGAACATTGTAATGCTGATTGGTTGTGCAGTAAAAGAATTATAGAAAATTGCTATGATACTACTTATGTTCATATGATACTACTTGCTATATTTTATAGTTGAAAATAGGTAACCTAATTTCTAAGCAAGAGGGCATTAACATTCACAACTAATCATGTTCAGCAGTTAGAATTTTAACAACTGATATTATTTTCTTTGAAAAATGATGGCTCTTATTTACTGTTTAAAGATAAGTTCCTGCATACCTATAATTTTTGGATGACAAATTTTTCTTAAACAAATATAGTCAATATGAACAAGGAGATGTTCCTACGTTTCCTAGGAAAGCAAATCTGAATTTCTTCAGACATATATACTAAGAAGAAAGAATTATTGTTTCTAATCTATATCATGAAGGGGCCATTCAGTCTGAAGTAAATATCTAAGAAAGCTAATGTTATACTTACTGAAATTTCTTACTGGCTATTGGTTATACTGTTTTTAAATCAGGAGATCCTCAAAAGTATAAACTTTGTCTATCTTGGAAACAGGGAACTGAATTCAGGGAACTTCTGGAAAGTATGTCATAGAATTTGCACAAAGGTTGGCCCCTAAATGATGAAATAAAATTAAGGTTGCTTGTACTATAATCTCTCTCTAGGAAGCCTTGAAACTTTCTATAACTTTCTACAATTTTTTTCTAACTCAAATGTTCCTTTAGGCCTTCCTTTGTCACTCAGCTCAACCTTACATTTCTAAATGATTTTTATTTTGTTCTCTAGAACCACATAAAGTTCCTCCCCACTCTTAGCCACCATCAAAATTCCAATGGAGAAAGATGACTCATTTCATTTGCTTCAAGTGTTAATTGTCAATATTTATCAAAACACATAAAATAACAAGTTTGCAGCCAGTCCTCTGCAAATTAGTGAGATCCTGTTTCAAAATAAAGAATAAAAAAAATAGAACTGGAGGTGTAGCTTGGAGGTAGAAAGCCTCTGGGTTCAATCCCCAGTACCACACACACACAAAAAAAAACTAAATAAAATTACTAATGAACATTCTTAGCTACAATATCCAGAATATACCACAAAAGTAGAAAAGACATTAAAATTATATCTATAGATATTCTCATTAACAGTCTTTCTGGTCCGCCTATATTATTTCTCTCTGTTCTTTCTGCCCAGGATCCATTTTCCATAAGGAAGCTAAATTCATTTCTATTAAACTTAAATTAAAATTAAATCATCCCCTGCTTACCATCTTTAAATTACTTCCAATACACAGAGGATACCATATAATTTTTTAAAAAATTCTTTATTCTCAACTAGGAATTGAACCCAGGACTTGCATATGGGAGGCAAGCCCTCTATCACTCGGTTACATCCCCAAGCCAAAGCTCTTTTCTCAAGCCTGACATTCCCTCAAACATGCTTTATGTCTCTCTACCCTCTTCACTCACTCAGTTGTAGTTGCATGAATTTTTGTTCCTGAACTAGGGAATTACTTTGTACACTCCCTGTCGAATGTTAACCCACTTTGGAAGCCACTAAGAGGGAAACACCCTAATGCACATGATGTACATTCACAAACATATCAAAGTCCATCACTAAGCTGAACATGAGAAAGAAGGAGGGGGGAGGAAATGGAGTGGGAATGGAGGAAGGGTTAAATGAGTGATGTGTGCATGTATGCCTCTATCATCCTATACCTCACCAAGATGTATGATTACAATGCACCAATAAATTTTTAAAAATTCACTTAACATTCATTATGATAAAAATAAGTTTTATCCAAATACTAAGCAATCAACTAATTCTATGAATTAGATTTTAGAAAATGTTACTATAGGTACATCCTCCATTAGCCCATACTACTCCCAAATTAATAAATTCTCACTAGTAGAGACAAATTTCTGAACTTTTTCATAGCTGACACTGTCGGGATTCTGATAACTGGCCCTTGATATTACACAGGATAGCAGCCCCCCTTTCCAGGGCCATGCACATTATCAGCAGTCAGAAGTCTGAAAAAATCAAAAATTTCTTTTCATCTCCAGGAGGTCGGTTTACGAAAGGGTATGATATAAAGCATTAAAGGTTAATATTCTAGTGACATCTGTTCAAAATATGACTTTCTGCGATCCTTGACAAAAATCTAATTTTCAATAATATCATCCTAGTAGACTTTAAAAAAAAGAGACCTCAAAGGTGGAATTGTATTTGATATTCTCTTGTAACCCTAGAATAAAACTTAAGCATGAATAATTGGAGCTCTGCACACTCTCAGAAAGATAAAAGAATGGTACTCAGTCTAACACAGGATCGAAAAAAAAGAACAGGAGGATTATGTCCCTCTACCACCTTGAAAAGGCTATGGCTTTGAACCCATGAAACAAGAAGGGAGGGATGTCAGGTTGAATGGGCAACAAACTGGTGAGCCCTCCTCCAAAGGGATTTTATGAACCTTTATATTTGGGATATATACATATTCTTTATTGAATATATTCTTATACCTGTGCATTTTTTTCCTAGATTCTAGCTCTATATTTATTTTCCATGACAAGATTTCCATTCTGTCTCCATTACATATGTGTATGTATAACAAATAATGTATGTAATAAATATATGCCTACATGTAATATGGTATACACATCCCATAAAAATAGCAAAAATGCATGCCTACTTGATGTATATGTGTATATATACTTATGTATTCATAAACTATACACATGTATTAGTGAATTAAGATATGATATATTTTATACATATTCCCACAACCAAAAGAAATTTTAAAAATGAAAAAATGAGACACAATGTGTACATTAAACTTCTACTTCTTTTTCCTGATCTGGGGCATTAACTTGTACACCCACTGGGGAATGTTTAACCCACTTTGGAAACCACTAAGATTTTTCTATGTCTCAATAATAGGAACTGATTAATAGGATAGCTATTCTGATTGTATCATCAATTGTGCACTGTAGTGTCAAATAACTTACATCTACATATCCTATTGTAGTGGATGCAGCTATGAGGTGCCACCCAAATCAAAGTAATCATTCTTCCAGGTTCAGGTAGGAGTAATGGCTGCTGATAACTCATAGCTGAGTTAAAATTACCCCACCCGTACCCCAGAAACATTAGTCAATGGCTTCTCAGTTCCAAGAAATGCCTCAGCACCTCTATGATTGTCTCCTGGACAATATCATACTAGACACCAGCCCCTAAGTCCTTCTTATATATCCTGTCATTGAGATATACAACTCTCATTAGAATAGAGTCCATGCATAACTTCAGGCTTTGCAGAACAATTATGAGAAGCACACCGGTGACTCCAGAATACATTATATGCAAAGAAAAATCAGTATATTTTCTGCCATATAGTAGTAAACATCTGTATCAACTATCTGTACACAGTTTTGCTTGAAACTAAAAATATATGCACATATAAATGTTATAAATTACTAATAACTAAGAAATTGACCTCCTTACCCCCAAACACTAGGAGATACAGAATGGAGGTGTATTTACAACATACAATATTTGGTTCAGTGAAATATTCTTCTGATAGAGTTTTCATGCTTCATATGTTTTGTATTAAAATGACAGTATATATTCACTTGATTAAATAATACTACTAATTATGAAACACAAGTATTATTAAAGATATGAGTAGTAGTTCTAAACAATCTTTAGGTATACTATAAAATAGCATGCATGGTGTAATATAAGAAATAACTACTATAAATGCAGGTTTATTCATTTAGGATGTAAGTTTTGTTGAGAGTACAGCAAAAACCTTCACAGCAGTTTAGACTTACCTGGAAGATAACAGTATCATCTTCTTGCTCTGATATGTTTTCTTTAATGACCACAGTAGTTCCTATGATTAAAGTTTATCCATTGAGGATGAAGTGTATCCTGAGATTTTCATTATGAAAATGCTGAGGCTGGCTTGCTTTTCACACATATAGATTGTCCACCCCTTAAAATGGCATTGCACAATGAGCATGTGACACCCACTCAACTAAGTATTTGTAGAACACTAGACACAAATAAATGATTCCAATACTCAATTTGGATAGGATTATCAGAAACAATTAGCAACATTATGATATAATGGAAAGTAACTTCTTACTTCCTCTTGAAAACACCAACCAACATAGGATCCTCACTTACCTGGATTACATGCTTCAGCTTATCAATTATCTGGTTTATCACGGGATCAGTTCCTTTGACTCTGACTTCAGGATTTCCAGACTGGGCTCTGATTCCATTTCCAACCACACGCTGAGTATAGCTAACAAAGTAGAAAGTGAAAGACGTACAACTTAGTACCTCAGTCAGAGTATTACCTACCACAACTACTTGAACAGATCTGAGTTCAGAATTTCCTCCTTGAAGAGCATATAACACTATTTTTTCTTGAAACATAAACTAGTATAGCTGTAATGTGACACAAAATGCTTATAATAAATGTATGGACTATCCTGAAAGTAGTGTTTTTGTCTTCCAGAACTCCAACCAAAAATGATTTCTTTTTCAATACTATTTATCAACAACCTGTAAATAATGAAAAATATATATACATATGTGTGTATACATATGTATATATATGCATATGTATATATACATATATATAATCTTGATTTTATTACCAATTCTTGCTGAATCACACATGTCTAACCAGATTTTCTGGATCAATCTAGTTTATACAGTAGAGAATTCTCAAGAAGTCTCAATAATATATTTTTTCATTTTTATTGGTGTCTTGTAATTATACCTCATGAGGAAGTTCAGAGTGATAGAGACATACAAGCACTTAGTACTTGGTGAGCTTCTCCCTGTCCTGGCTCCCACCTGGTTTCCTCCCCTTCCTTGTGCACAATATTGAGATCGGGATTGATTGTTTTGTATATGTACATCATATTGATTGAAATGTTTCCATCATCAGATCTAATTAATATTTTCAAAGTTAACAGCACAAGTCAAAAATCATTAACTTTATAACTGACTAAAATCTGTGAAGTATAAGTAGAAGAAACAATCTACTTTTACCAAGACTCATTTGTATTAAAAGGAGATTTAAGACAGTGAAAACCATTTGAAAGTTCACTACCTTCCCAAAATGACAAGAATATAATATCAACTTAGTATTCTTAAAAAATATTTAAATTCACCAGTCACAAAGATGTATTAAATGCCTACTGTATTCAAAGTTCTACACTAGTTGACTAGTATTATAAGAAGGGAGAATTCTTGTCCTCACAATGTTAATTACATTCAGTACATTTTACTATATTTCTTAAAAACCTAGTGGATTCCAGCTGTATACAAGACCTTGTTTTCTGGACAGTATGGTTTAGCACAAAGACAAGTGAACAGTCCTAATGCAACACTGTGGGAGGAGCTAGGAGAAATCATATGTGCCAAGTGTTTGATAAGCAGATCAAAGGTAGTAGAGTCTAATACAGAGGGAGGAATCATTGGGGCGTGGGTCCTTACCCTCCTGTGTAGAAAGAGGTCATCCAGAATGGGAGAAGTTCATTTGGATTCAGACACTTGTAGAAAAACTAAAGGCCAAGTTATAACTTGTGTATCCCTTGAAGAATTAAGATATGAGTAGATCTTCCATGATGTGGCTAATGAGAAATACAGAGCAAAAGATAACATCCCAGCAGGACAAATGGGACAGGTATGTGAACAACACAGGGAAGAGCAACTCAGCCTCTGTCTACACTGTAGAGAATGCAAGTGCTAAGCTGCGTGTGGTGGTGCACACTTGTAATCCCAGTACTTGGGAAGCTGAGACAGGAGGATCGCAGGTTTGCGGCCAGCCTCAGCTACGTAGTGAGGCTCTCTGCAACTTAGTGAGACCCTGTTTCAAAATAAAGAATAAAACATGGGGCTGGAGCTGCAGGTGTAGCTCACAGGTGGAATGCCCCTGAATTCAATCCCCAGCACCAGAGGGGAAAAAAAAAAAAAGAATGCCAGTGCAGGAGGGTAAGGACCCACACCCTAAAGATTCCATCCTCCATGTAAGACTCTCCTGCACCAGAGGAGATCAGCCAGACTCAGAGAAAGATGAGATGCATATAGAAGTTCTCTGATATGTAGAAACTGGAGAGAAAAAAGAAAGGAATAGGGACCTCATAAAAATTAGAAGAGTCCAGTGGAGTAGTGGAGGGAAATCAGGGGAGGGAGAAGGACTAGGAATGAAGAGGTACTGGGGCAGAAAAAGACCAATTAATGTTATGAGCATATATGAATGTATCACAATTACAATACACTGATACATAGTTTTAAATCTCTTTCTGCATCTGTCCTTTCTACCCCAGTCAATGACTAAGTGCAGAAGGGTAAAGCAAGTCTGACACTGGAAGACATAGGGATTCTCCAATAGCCAGTTTGGGTTCAAGAATGCTTGAAGCCCTTGGCAAATTTTTCTTATACTACACTAGGCTAGAAAGCTCCTACTCACCCTTCTTTTTCTCTTTCCTTCACTCTATGTCAGAATAGCTTCATGGCAAACAGCTCTTCCAGCCTTACCTACTGACCTCTCCATGTCCCTCACAGAGATTTCCTTTAAGAAAACCTTTTATGCTTAACCTCCCTTTTAACATCGGTCCCTTAGAGGACCCAACCTAGCATATCTTGTAATATATGTATTATAACTATACCCTTTCCAAAGATTGAAAATCTGGGATCTGAATAGGTTAAGTAACTTTCCAAAGGCCCAGTCAAAAGGTATGCACCAAGGATTCGAACCCAAGAAATATGAGCTCCTAAATATAATCACTCAATAATTAGTAATGAAAACTATTGAAATCAACAAGTATGCATTAAATATACGATTAGCTTAGTGCAAAGTATCTTTTTTGCTGAAATTACCTCTTCAAATGCTCCATTGTTTATAACTAAAAAGGAATGTATACTTTTTCTTCAAAATCTTCTCAGTAAACAATTGCATTTTGCCATATAAACAGTGAGGTAATGGTTGTTGGCAGGGTGAGAAGAAATCCATAGAATGCCACATGGTTTTCCAGAAAAGAAATGCAGGCAATGAAAACTTAGATTCATCTCTTAATTTTAATTAAGCTATTAAGTGATTCACAGTCAGGTTTATTTACTGACCAGGAAAATTTCTTTTAAGATATCAGAATGATATTGCCTGTTAATCTGAAGAATTATCTTATATTTTTGTTCTTAATTATCACAGTTAATAACACAGTTGAATAATTTTTTTTATTTTTGTTCCTAATTATCACAGTTAATATCACAGTTGAATAATTATACAGATTTAGGTAAAACTTAGAATTAAAGTTAATCAAGAATCTCATTCCCAAATATAGTCTATTGAATATTTCAGTATTACTATTCTTATTACTATTTAAATAACAAAAAAGACTGCAAAGTAGGACATTTAAAATATTTCAAATATTTTATCATGTATAGTTTATTAAAATCAGTCATTCTTTTCTATTTTATAAGGTTAAGGAGAACACAACGCAATAGTGCTACCTAGACACCAAAATGGTTTAAATGGAAAAAAGATGGTTCAAGTGTTGGCAAGAATGAGGAGTGATTAAAAATATAAACTGATGTGAACTACTATCTGACACATATGACAAAGCCCTAAACTGTACACAATTCAAATCTCCACAAATATGATCATAGACAAATAAGTGGTAGCATATTTATATAATGAAGTACTATATGACAATGAGAATGAATGAATTATAACTATACTCAAAAATATTGACAAATTCTACAAACTAAATATTAAAGAAAGATACAGAATATGCTCTATGGTTTATTAAGATTTCAAGAGCTAACGAATTATAACCTAAATTACCATAAGTGTTATCTCTAGATACTGATTAGAAAGAGAAATACCATTTGTTTGACTTGGATCTTGGTCAAAGGAGTGTTCATTTGGTTATAAAGGAATATTGTGAGATGACAGTTCAGATTTTTTTAAATTTTACTGTATGTATGGATTTTCAAATTGAATAAAAAAAATTACATTCAATCGTCCTTGTTCTCATTTTTTTGGTTTCTATTGTTTTAAAATTAAACACATTCTTTCTAACAAATATGTTTTGAGTTTTATTTTAATAGTTCTTTAATTATTCCTTTTTATTGTAAATGTATGTGTAGTGGATAAAGCATGTCAAAGATCCATAGAGAGGTTTCTTGACTTGCAAAAATGTTCACATTTCAATGAGGAGAGAACAAAACACAAAGAGAGAGAGAAGCAAAGTTTTTGTTAGAGAAGTAATAGACCCACCATGTCTGCTTATTTCTTTTTAGTAGTCCTGGTAATGGATGACAGGAATTGAATAGGAATCCTCATTTCCAAGCATTACCCATTTTCCATTAATAAGGGAAAAAAGCAAGCACTGATACATTTATATTCTACAAAAAGAAATCTTTGAACATGATGGTTAACACAATTTCAGTTCTCTCTGTGTTGAACATATAAAATATTAAAAAGGAAGTGCTAAAAACTATATATAGTATGTCACTAGGAAGTCATGTCTCCTGACTTTACCAACATTTCCTATGTGAAACTA
>PVLC010016539.1:0-35269 GCA_004027655.1 Graphiurus murinus | reverse complement strand
AAAAAAACCCACCACTGCAATCCATGTTACAGACAAAATAGAGACATGATACATCCCAAAGAAACATTTGCTTACAGGCACATGGTCTGAAACATATCAGACATCAAAATGAAAAGAAAACAAAATCAATTAACATTCTGCATAAAAATTAACTGCTATGAAGAATATATCATAATAAGCAAATAACATACTCATTTGCCTCACCTATTTGGTACATTTTTTGGAAAATACAGTACAATCCTTTATCATAGATCAATCCTACAGTCTATGCTCACTTGTACTTTAATTACAAGTAATGAAGTTACTGATTCTAAGACAAACAGTTCTTGAAAATCCCTATCACAGAATGCCAAAGATTTATTCCTGAATGTAGCTGGCTCTGTCAGCTTGTCTTCCCTCCTTTCATCATTCTAATTTTATATTTAATTTCTTGAGCAAAATGTATGCATGTTCTGAACATATTTTTCTATTCTATATGGAAACTATTTTCCCTTTTGCAGGACAATAGCTTTATATGCACATGAGATAGTTAAAGGTTCAGTGGTCTTATCAAAATTAAATGATCCAAGTTCCCTCTATCAATTTGAATTTGTTCTCTGGGTCATGGGAAGAAGTGTTCTCTTCTGGAACATGTTGGTAATTTTAGAAATTGTGGGTGAATAGCCAGTCAATGAAACAAGGTGTTGTTTTTTGTTTTAATCCACAACATCTGAAACATTAATGACAGAGTAGCATTGTGTTTTGTAAGTATTAATCTACAAGTAGTGAATGCTTTCAAAAGCTGACAGCAGCTGGCTCAAGATTCCTGCCATGGTTTAATACTAACGAGTGAAGCCACCAGTTCTGCCTTCCTGATCTCTTACACGACTCCAATCAAGATCAGACAGCAGATAAAAGCTGAGACTACAGCAGTCAGATCCTTTGTATCTCTCTTGCGTATCCATGTAGATCTAAGTACACCTTCCTTTTTGCAGGGAGAAATATTGATGCTCTCACAGGAAGAGGAGATTCAACTCCTGTTTAAGGTTAATCCCTCCACCTGTGTTCTTGATCCCAGCCCTTCCTGTCTATGCTGGGCCTTGTTCTATCAATTATTTCTTTTCCTTATATCTTCAAACTCACCCTCTTCAATAGCATATTCCTGAAGACTATAAATAAGTTCAAGTCTTGCCAACAAACCAAACAATTTTTTTTAAAGCAAGAACAAAATTTGCTCTCTCTATTCTGTCCCCCTTTGGTGTTTCCCTGGTTTTATTTTATTTTATTTTTCCATTTTTGCTGCTGAGATTCACTAGCCAAGGCAATGTATGGTTTCCTTATCAACACCTTCCATTCACTCCTCCAACATAATCCGGCTTTAGTTGGTTCCACTCCATGGAGCCTGCTCTCCAAAGGGCCCTTAGTAGCCTCCTTATAGGTAAATCCAATAAGGACATGTTCAAACCTTCTATTAAGCCTACCAGAGTCTATGCTTAACCGTCTCAACATTCTTTTATCTGTATTTCTTACCTCTTTGCTCCAATCATTTTATAACGACTAGTATTTCCTAAAATGTTTAGACATTTTTTCCTTTTCACTCTCTCTGGCATCCCACGCATTCTAACAATTTTACCTACCAGAAGTTGGCCGTTGACTCCCTAAACTGTATTCAAACCAAAATCTATCTCCTAAGCCTCAGTATTATAGAAGCCTTGGGGTATCAACAACCTTCTAGATAGTGTTTCCTATATATTCACAGGCACTTCGAACTCAGTATGTTAAAAAATCTTCTCCCCAAACTTACTTCTCCTTTTTGATTAATTAATATTATCATTATCTATATAGTCACTCAAGCCATCCACTGTGGAACTGCCAGTGAGTCCACTTTCTTTGTCACTTTGAGTTAGTATTTGGGTGTATCTAACAGTAATAACTATATTTTCTGTCACATAACAAAGAGTCTGGAGGTAAGCTGTTTCAACCTGGAAGGGCAGTTAAACAATGCTTTCCAGGTTACACATTTTTTATATTCCTAACCTGGCTTTCTTAGTGTGGGATTTTCATCTTCACTATCACAGTATGCTTCCTTCATTTTACATGCATTCCAGGTAAGAAGAAGGAGAAAGAAGAGCATTAAAGTCACTTCCCTTTAGATAGTTTCGCTATCAGATGCCATTTCAGAACTGGATCACGAAGACACCAATTTCAACTGTTAATCATAGGAAGGCACCCTCAGTAACTGTATTGTCAAATCAGAAATATTTGGGGTTTTGTTAATTAGTATTAGTAAATTACATTTTACTGAATAATGAGCCATCTTACAATCTAGCACTTTAAGATAACAATAATTACGATGCCTGACAATGGTGGGGTATGTGGAGCAGTTCTGAGACAGCATGGTTGAGGCTGATGATCTAAGTGATCTCAGGCTCTCACTCTGGGCTGTAGGAGACTCCTTCTCTCTCATGTGAGCGGTTATCCTCCAGGAGGCTAGGGCTTCTTTCCCTGGTAGTCAAAGTGTCCTTAGAAACAAGAAAAGGCAAGTTTCAATGCACTAGTTATTTTTTGAGAAATATTTATTTATTTTGTAGCAATGGGGATGGAACCTAGGGGCATTCTACTTCTGAGCTACACTCCCAGCCTGATTTTATTTTTTTTATTTTTTAATAGGGTTTCACTAAGTTGTGAAGGCTCTCACTAAATTGCTGAGGCTGGCTGTACGCCTGTGATCCTCCTATGTCAGCCTCCCAAGTACTGGGATTACAGGCATGCACCACACGCCCAGCTTGTTTATTTATTTATTATTTATTAATTATTTGTGGTGCTAAGGATCAAACCCAGAGCATCCTGTGTGCCAAATATGCATTCTGTCACAGAGCCACATCCCCAGCTCCAAGTATCTTTTTATATCACATTTGTCAATGTCTCATTGATGGCAAAGTGGCAATGCTTACAGATGTAGAAATCGTTATAGTTTGGATCTGAAGTGCTGAAACTTTGTTTTCAAGCTGGTGGTGCTACTGGGAGATAGTAGAATGTTTACAAGCTCAGAAAATGTGGGTAACTGGGGCACACCATTGAAGAGTATATATTGCCCTTGGCCTTCCTTCTCATTCTTCCTCTCCTCTCCTCTCCTCTCCTCTCCTCTCCTCTCCTCTCTCTCTCTGCTTCCTGGTGGCCATGAGGTAAGCAGCTTTGCTTCACGACACCCTTCTGCCATGATGTTCTGTCTGACTAGGTATTTTGTCACAGAAATGAAAAGTTGACTAACAGTAATGGGAGAAATTTATGTCAGTTTTTCCTCATCCTACTATAGTAAGTACAAGTAAAGAGTATCAGTGATTGCCATTTCATTCATATTTTAATCTTTTTAATCTGTCAGTAACTTAATACTTAAAAAAAACTATATGCATTCTAAGCATCTCTTTAACTTTTTAACATTCACTTCTCATTTTTAATTAATTTTGACATCAGCAGTTGTTAAATTTTCTTAGGTTTGGATTACTCTGAAAAATTAGATGAAAATTATGGTACATTTGTGTTTTCCAAAATTCATACCAGGCCCCATTCTGAATTCAGCCACACTGGGATTAGAGATTCTCCTAGTGTGAGTGTATTGAGGATGGCACCTCTAAAGAAGTAATGATATTTATTTATTTATTTATTTTTTGCGGTACTGGGGATTGAACTCAGGGGCGTTCTACCTCCGAGCTATACCCCCAGCCCTATTTTTTTATTCTTTATTTTGAGAACCGAGTCTCACTAAGTTGCGGAGTGCCTCACTAGGTAGCTGAGGTTGGCCGCGAACCCGGATCCTCCGGTCTCAGCCTCCCGAATGCTGGGATTACAAGCGTGCGCCACCACGCCCGGCTAGAAGTAATGATATTTAAATGAGGTCTTAAAGGTAGGCCCCAGATCTGATAAGTATCCTAATAAGAAAATTCACCAGAGAGCCCCTTCTCTCTTTTTCCATGTGTACACATTGAGGAAAAGCCGTGTGAGGAAGTAATAAGGAGGTTGACATCTGCAAACTAGGAAGAAAGCCCTCATCAGAAACCAAATTGGATGAAACCTTGATTTTGGAATCTGGGCTCCAGAACTGTGATAAATTTCTGTGCTTAAAGCACTCATCTGTATTTTGTTATTTTGTCATAGAAGCTCAAGTAGACTAATACAGCTACCTTTTATCTGACTGAGAATTATTAATATTAATTTTTATTGGTTAAATTCAGGTAGGGTTTTAATTTCATGAGTGGATCCTGACTGATTAAGGGAAAGGTGATGGGAAGGAGAGGAAGTGGGGTGGGGGAGATTTATGTGTGAGTTTCCTTCTATCTGCTGTTTCCTATTGGCTCAAGTTCTCAATGTCTATTGTTTATGTCTAGAGGGAGTGAGTTACTGCTCTCTACATCTGCTTGGCATCTCCTATTCCCTTCAGAAATCTTTGGGTAAGTCATATTATTCAGGTCAAGGAGTATTAGTAAGGATTAGAATCCTAGTAGTTTTCTCAGGAGGCAGAACTATATTCTTGCATCAACTAGAATAAGTCTCATTTGCAGTTGGTTGCCACAATTGTCGCTGGATGGAGCCTGTGCAGAGTTGGCCACCAAAGTGTTGTGATCCAGATAGTGGGTGCCCCATTGACCTAGGCACAAAATTGAGCACAGTATGGAAGAGACTCTCCAAATGCTCTATTAGCATGAGAGAGAGAGAGAGAGAGAGAGAAAGAGAGAGAGAGAGAGAGAGAGAGAGAGAGAGAGAGAGAGAGAGAGAGAAAACAAACAAAGAAAACCTTTGTTTTTTAAGTTGAAATTTGTGGGTTTCTTTGACAAGGTAGTACAAGCTAGCCAGTTTAACTGAAATAGAAAGTGGGGTGCTACTTTATAAGGATGCTAAAATCCTTTAAAGCATGTGACAATAGTTAAAAGTTTCGGCAGTGGAAAAAAAAAATGGTCTCAAAAACTGAATCCATGAAACGTGAAGCTTTTGGTAAACTGTTGACTCTATTAACTTGAAAGTCAGATTACATACCTAGTTAAGTAGTGCTCCAGGAAACTTACTCTGAAAACAGATTTTAGCAACCATGTTTCTTGCTGTTAGCTATGTTTGGCAAGGTATTAGAGTTTTATAAAGATGAAAATATGATTTTGCTGATTTACAAGAAGAAGTGAAAGGAAATAGAAAAACTCCGGGGACATGTAGAGTTGAAAGATTCCAGTATTTCTTAATCCCAACAAGTAAAAGACACACATAGCTCACCCAGCACATCCAGGTTGGTAAGGAGGAGTACAGGTCGTCCCTAATACAAAGTGGCAGAGTAACTGCTAAGGAGTTCAATAGAGGTAGATTAGAATGTTGTGGAAGACATGGAAAAAATACAGATATTGGAAAAATATCAGGGGTGACAATGCCTGCAAGGAAAACTGTTCATTGATTACTGTTATGTTGTATTCATCTTGCAGAAGGATAATGAGAGAGCGGGGCTGCTAACCAGCATTAAAGAGCTAGGCACTGCATAATGATGTTTCAGCCAAGGACAGACAGTATACACTACTCTGGCCTCATAAGATAATGGAGCTGAAATTCCCTCTGTCTAATGACATCGCAGCCTATGTGAGGTCATAACACAATGCATTACTCATGTGTTTGTGGTGATCCTGGTGTACACAAACCTACTGTGCAGACAACTGCACCAGAATATAGCTTGATAATGATGATAAATGACCATGTTTCTGGTTCCTGTACTTATCACACTATAATTTTTATTTTAGAGCGTACTCCTTCCACTTGTGAAAGAGTTTACTATCAAACAGTATGCTGTGTAATACTGGCCTCAACCTCGCACATCTCATGTTTACCTGTCTCTTGATTACATCAAGAGTCGACACTAACTGACCTAGACCATCTAGGGTTATGTTAGCACACTCTGTGCTGTTTACACTATGACAAAAGTGGATAAAGACACTTTTCTCCGAATGTATCCCCAGTATTAAGAGGCACGTGACTATCTAATCAGAGAGCCTCTGTCTTAGTTAACAACGAGGTCCTGAGTACCTTTAGTGGAAGGCCAGACACAGTTAACTAGAAGCCAGAGACCTACTTGTCAGAATTACAGAACTCCAGAGATACACAGATGCTTATCCATGGCAGGTCTGTTATACAAAGGCCAGGGTACTAGTGGAGAAAACTTTGAATCCCAAGTGGTTGCACACGGATAAGCAAGTGTGTGAACTTGAGTTAAGTCGCTGTCTCATAACTCTCCTGGATCTTCTGGGGCATTTCCTCTCTGCTATAGAAAGCTCTCCCATTCAAGAGAGCAGGTACTTCTCTTCCTTTTTGGTTGCTGCTCACACTCCCATGCCTATGCCAGGTTGATAAGTAGAGTTACCTCCAAAAGAACCCACAGTATTATAACTAACTAGAGCAACTAGGGAGATGGGATCAGGCCATAACTAAGGACCATATCATACACTACATGATCCACAGCCAGCCAACTTCACTAAACTGTTGATCAGCCTTCCACAGTTGTAACTGAAACACCATGTTGGAGGAAAAACCGGTATGGATGAGGTACAATCCTTCAAGATATTTATATTTATTAAATCAAAGACTTCCATACCTAGATCCAGGAATCAAGAGGTACAAGCAGAAGTAGCCTCTATAACCATCACTCCCAATGATACACTAAGAAATACTGTGCTTTCTTTAAAATTGTGATGACATTATCCCCACAAACCCTGGGATTCGTCTCTCCACAAACTCTACAGGTTTGGAAGTCTTGGCCCCTAGAGGGATGTTTTTGAAGGGAACACAGCAGGTTCCCAAAACATTGCAAGTTCTGTCTTCCACAAAGGCATTTTGAATTTCTCGTGCTCAGGGACCAGCAGACAAAGAGAGGAACAACCATACTGAGTGATTTAGGCTCTGCAGGAGGAGGTTGCAGTGTTTGTCCACAAGGAAAGGCCAAGGTGATAGCGAAGGCGAAGGGAATTAAAACAGGTGGTGGAGGAAGGAGAGGATAAGTACTAGTTCTGTCTCCA
The DNA here is from genome assembly GCA_004027655.1 of Graphiurus murinus. Classification (NCBI taxonomy): domain Eukaryota; kingdom Metazoa; phylum Chordata; class Mammalia; order Rodentia; family Gliridae; genus Graphiurus; species Graphiurus murinus. Next base: position 28,250 of record PVLC010016539.1, on the reverse strand, counting down.
AGGTCGACTGCCTTAACAGGTTTGTTGTTCATTCTACTAACCTTCTGTTTAGTCAGCTTTTATCATTACCATGACCAAAATACCCAACAGGAACAACTTAGAAGACGTAGATTGTAAGGCTTATTTGAGCTCAGAGTTTCAGTTTATTCTCAAGTGACCAGCTCCAAGGAGAGCTCACAGCAGTATGGCATGGCAGAGGAGAGCTGAGCTCTGCTCAGTGGTGGCTGCACTCAGAGAGCACAACAGGACGTGACCAGGGACAGATAGAGTTCCCACGGCCACACCCACACTGTTTCCGCCTGCCTGTTACCACCCAGTGGATCCATTCACATTTTTAGTCCTTCAGCCGATTCCTCCACCGATAAAATTAGAGCCCTGGTTCAATTATTTCACCTGTGAACATTTTTGCACTGTCAATACATGAGCTTTTCCAGGGGACATTCTATATTTACACCATAACACCTTCCTCTTCTAGGTTCCACTTAGAAAGAGGGACCTGCGAGGACCATGGAGGATCTGCTCCCCGAACCCCTGTGAGAAGTGTGTTTACATGACATAATGGGTAAATGGCGGTGACCATGAGAATATGCCTCACAGATGTCCACCTCAGGGAGCCTAACTGACCAAGTGGCTGAACTTTGTGAACACATGTTCTATTTCCCCAGGGAGCTCACAGTTGGGGACTGAACATTAAAGCAGACAGGGCTTATTTGAGATACGGGGTGAATCGAATGGTTGACTTTGACTCTAGAATCCCCTGGCAGCCAGGTTGAGCCTTCCTTTGACTGCTTGGCCACTGGGTGGTAACAGGCAGGCCCGGTCAGTGTGGGTGTGGCCGTGGGAACTCTATATGTCCCCGGCCACTTCCTGTTGTGCTCTCTGCTCACAGGCACCACTGAGCAGAGCTCAGCTTTCCTCTGCCATACCATACTGCTGTGAGGTCTGCCTTGGAGCTGGCCACCTGAGAATAAACTGAAACTCTGAGCTCAAATAAACCTTACAAGCTTATGTCTTCTAATTTGTTCTTTTTGGGTATTTTGATCACGGTAATAAGAAAAGCTGACTAAACAGAAGGTTAGTTGTTCATGTGTTGTGAAGTGTCTACTTCACTTGCTTCATTTGCCAATTTTTGGTTGGGTTATTTTATTTTATTTTATTTTTAGCAGTAAGTTTCTTAAGTTCTTTGTATAATCTAGACATTAGTCCTCTATCAGAGTAGTATCTGGCAAAGATCTCCCATTTTTTTGGATCTCTATTAAGGTTCATGATGGTTCTCTTTGCTGTACAGAAGCTCTTTAATTTAATGAAATCCCACTTATTAATCCTTGTTTTAATTTCTTGTGCCTTGGGGGTCTTATTGAGGAAGTTTCTACCAGTGCCTATATGTTGGAGAGCTGGTCCTATCCCCTCTTCTAGTAATCACAAAGTCTCTGATCTAACTTCTAGGTCTTTGATTCATCTTGAATGGACTCTTGTGCAGGGTGAGAAAGTCCGGTTCATTTCTATTTTTCTGCATATGGATAACCAACTTTGCCAACATCATTTGTTGAAAATGCTGTCTTTTTTCCAGAGTATATTTTTGGCCCCTTTGTCAAAAATAAATTGGTTGTATGTGGAACACACTATTTTTAGAGTAAGAAGCCCTTGCAGAATATAATCAGTGAAATTTCAGACTTGCTACAGACCAAAGACTGTGTAAATCATACCCCCCGCCCCCTTTGTACATGGTAGCATTTGTTGCAGACAAGAGTCCTTTCCAACATTTATTAGGATGAAAATAATTTGTCCTTTTTTCCTGAATACCTGGATTAGGGAGAGATACACCCAGACTTGCTATAAAGACTATCACACCTCACCCCCAACTTTACATGACGCTTGCTCCAAGTTACATGGACTTTGAGCTTAGTGCCACATTGGATGGGACTTTTGTTTTATTTTTCTTGGTTAGTGGGTAAGTGTTTTATCTACAGAAGGGAGAATAGACCAAATGTTTGGTTATTGGATTTATACATTGTGGTGATCATAACAGCTCTTCACTGGTTCTGATGGCTGCCTTCCAGAAATGTATTAGATAGCATTTTTGACCCTCCTGAAATTGAGTGAGACATAGTGACCACATCTGACTAATATGTGGAAGCCATGTGTATATTTCTAAGCCAGGATCTTTAATTGCCAGATGCCTTTTTTCCCTTTAAAATGGGAGCAGCAGGTTCCTTCAGCGTGGTTCTGATGTGAGAACATTGCAGTAGGGAGCAGGCAGGTAACACACACAACATATTCTGTGTGGATGAAAATACATCTTTGGTGTTTTAAACCATAAGAAGTTTGTTATCTGAGCATAATTCAGCTCAGAGTTTCTCCAACTCAGTATGCCTTGAGGGTTTGTTAAAGCACAGATCTGGGAGCCCTACATTTTGAGTTTCTGATTCAAGAGGTCTAGGGTGGGACCCAGAAGTCCGCATTTCTAAGAAATTCCCAGGGGCTAAATGTAATTGATGTCTAGTAGTTTCTGGTTACACCTCCAATAGAAACTTAATAGGTGAAAATTAATAATTTCCAAAGCATGAATTTTTCTTAAGAACAGATATATCTAGTATATTTGTTCGTATGAGTATTATATGGGAGCAGGAAAATGAATACTGATGTTGCTGGTCCAGGGTCACACTTTGAGAACCTGAACTAGCCAACCATGATAAATGTAAGCGTTAACCTTAACATCCTTTGGTGCCCTATGTAGCTATAAGCATGAAGTGGTTAAGGACACACATGACATAGGTCGTTTTTATGCATAATGGAGATTATATTTGGCTCCTAAACAATTGGAAATTTGCTTTTCCACTAAGGAAAATGGGATAGAATCCTATGTAACCCTGTAGGGGAGACATTTTATTGAGTCAGCAGTCAAGTGATATAGGGAGAGAATAGTTTGGACCATGCAATTAGGAAAGAAAGCATGAGCAGCTCAATCAGTCTATTCAGAGAACATAATCTGCTCTTATCAGTTTAGCAGGAATTGATTTGGTACATGATATTAAATAGATTACAAAAATGTTACTAAAGGTAATAAAACAAGTTACAGGGGTTTTGTTTATCCTGTTTACTAGTGTGTCTTCAGTCTACAAATGCCTTGTACTTAATGTGTATTTTTAACTTGTTAATGGCAAATAATTCATGATTTTTATTCTAGCTTCTTATTACTCTGTTCATTCTGGCTCGTTAGCAGCAAATATGTAGAGTTTACAATTTGTTATAACTTAAAATTATGTTTAACATTAAATTATTTTCACAGAAAATTTGCTGTTATATTCACTCTACATGTGTATTTGTGACAGATAAGATATGGACTCTGTGTGGAATTCCTAGTAAAATTACTAAAGATGTAAGTTTAGAGATCAATGGATAATTTTATAGAAAAAAATCAATTTCTATATTTTACTAAAGCCATTATTTATTATTTGGCACTAAATAAACACTATTATTATTATTATTATTATTATTATTATTATTATTATTATTATTATTATTTTGGTAGTAGGTATTGAAACCAGGGGCATTCTACCTCCGAGCTATACCCCCAGCCCTGTTTTATTTTTTACTTGAAAATAGAGTCTTGCTAGGTTGCTGAGGGCCTCACTAAGTTGCTGAGACTGGCCTTAAACCTGTGATCTTCCTGTATCAGCTTCCCAAGTACTGGTATTACAGGCATGTGCCACCATGCCCAGTCTATAAACCTTATTTTAAAATGAGAATGTTTTCATTTAGATATATACTTAAAATAAATTAATCTATCATACATCAATTATATCTCCAAAGTTGACTTCAAAAGTAAAAAAACAGAAGTTTTTTGCTTTTCCAATGGATTTGTGAAAATGTTCACTTACATCTGAAGACCTTAGAAACTGAAAGTGAAGAACTAGCTGAACATTACAAAAAGAAATTTACATTTATCTAAAAAAAGTTTCTAAGTAAATATTTTCTGTAATGGAAACTGACTTCACAGCCCAATCTATTTCTTCACTCTGTTCTTTATATAACTCCTATAATATTTCACTTATAGAAAAAAAAAACAAGTCAAATTGAAGCTTGTGTTCAAGGGTAAGAACTAGTTTTATAGCAGAACATTAAATTTATTTTGTTTGAAAAATCTGGCAGTTAGGTTTTTGAAACCTGAATGATTAGGAGAAAAAGAGTTAAAAAAAAAAAAAAAAAAAAAACACCTGACATTATCAGTAGATCCATTTTTAAGCAGCACTACAGTAAACCTGAGAAAGCATGTATTTTGAATCCTCTTTATTTATATGAATAAGCCTGTTCATGAAAATGTTGCTTACTAACCTGAACTGTCCTTCTGTTATATTAGTGTGTCATGCAGTGCTCAGTACACGTAAGCTCGCTCGCTTCCATTCTCTGTTAACATCAGTAGAGCATAAATTGGTAATTGTGTGGTAACTATGCAATTAACTCATGTCACCACTGTACCTTTTCATTAGCATCACCGAGAGTAGTATTGCCCTCTCCGTGACCTCAACATAAATGATAACATCCTTAGCTGTTAAAATAAAAAAAAAAATTAAGTGAATTTAGTGTTGTGAAGGGTGATGGAGTGACAGTCTTGCAGGCTGAGCCTTTTTCATCTCTCACAGGGCACAGAGTGAAAATGCAAACCTCTCTAAGCAGCCTCATTAGTACATCTCACCTCTTTTCTTGAAGAACAGAAGATGTCTTACTTATTCCTTTGCTTGCTAATACATCTTACGAAGTTACCTATTGTGTTTGCAATTTTCCGCATGAAGGTTAATGGCTGTGAGAGCCCTCCCAGAGTCACGAGTTCATTCACTTCCCTACTCGCAGACAGTACCCGTGCAGACTACTACACGAGGTGTATCTGATCTTTAGTACATCTTGTACTTTGGAAATTCTTATTATTACTTCTCACCTATTAAGTATCTACTTGGGGTGTAGCCAGAAACTACTAACCATTAAATTACTTTTAGAGAAAATCCATTCTTCTAATCAAACTTTGTCAGGTTTTTGTTCTTTAGGTTCATGTTCTTGCAGAAAATAAAATTGAAAACAGATTATATAGTCAATGGTGTAGCCTTTCCAGATTATGGGACAGTGGAGAAGGAAAGTCTTAAGCTGGAGGGTGGCAGGTATCTTATGATTAGAATCATGGGCTTGGAAATCAAACTCACCTAGATTTTGGTACAGATGCCAACCTTATCTGAACATATAACAATATATGAGGGCATGGAAGAAGGAGAAGATACTCTTTTATTTGTAACATGAACAATAACTAGTTATCTTGACAGAGAGATTAAGAAATCAGCATATGAAAAGACACTGTTTTGAATATCCAAAGGCAGGAAATAGGGCCAGAGATGAAATTTGAGTGTGAGGGGTCTTCCTGGGTAGAAGAGCTGCAGAGACAGGCAGTCATCCAGCTCTGGAGGACACAGACTGTGGTAAGGCTCCAGGTTTGTATGTTCTAAGGAATGGGAAGCTGCCTCTGGGTTGTTCTATATATGCATTTGTTTTGTCTGGCGTGTGTGTGTGTGTGTGTGTGTGTGTGTGTGTGTGTGTGTGAAGGGGGGAAGTATGGGATGCAAAAAGGCAGAATAATAGCCAACCTCCCTAAAGATTTTCATTCCCTAACCTGGAACCTGAAAATATTTTAATTTACATAGCCCAAATAAGAAACTTTGTACACGTGGTGAGTGAACTGAAGGTCTTGATGAGGGGTAGGCATCAAGTAACCTGGAGGACCCTATCTTATGTTTTTGTTTGGTTGGTGGTTTTTGTTTGTTATTCGGTGCTAGGGATTGAACCTAGGGGAATTCTACCTCTGAGCTACACTCCCAGCCATTTTCACTTTTTATTTTGAAATAGGGGTCTTGCTAAATTGCTGAGGGCCTTGCTAAATTGCTGGAGCTGGCCTCAAATCTTTGATCCTCCTGTCTTGGCCTCCCAAGTACTGGGATTACATGCTCGTGCCACAATGCTCAGCCTGTCTGATCTTATGAGTCCATAAGATATTAGTTTTCCTAGTTATGGTCAGAGAAAGGTGGGATGACAGAAGCAGGGCCAAAAATATGCTACATTATTGGTGATGGAAGAAGAGGAACCCAAATTCAGGAGTTATACTGTCTGAAGCTGAAAAAGTCAAGACACCTGTTATCTCCTACAGCTTCCAGAAAGTATCACAACATTGCTGCACCCCGAGTTTAGCCCATTGAGATTTATGCTGCACTTCTGACCTACTAATCTGAGGTAATATGCATGTTATTTGAAGATACTAAGTTTGTGGTAATTTGGTAAGGCAGTTGTAGAAAACAAAAACAGAGACGATTGTGAATTACATTTACACCAAGTGATTCAAAATATATTTCTGGAGCCAGGCTTAGTGGGAGGCTGAGACAGGAGGATTACAGGTTCAAGGACAGCTTCAGTGAGCAGTGTGACTCTCATCAACCTAGTGAGACCCTATTTCAAAAATAAAAATAAAATAGGGCAGGGGGTATAGTTTGGAGGTAGAATGCCCCTGGGTTCAATCCTCAGTATCACAATAAATAAATAAATAAACAAACAAACATATATTTCTACTTCATTGGTTTACTAATTTAGAAAGCACATAATTTGTGGGGTGTGGTGACACGTACCTTTAATCCCAGCACTTGAAAGGCTGAGATAAGTTTGAGGTCAGCCTCAGCAACTTAATGAAACACTTTTTCAAAATAAGAAAATAAAAAAGGGCTGGGGTGTGGCTCAGAGTAAAACACCCCTGGGTTCAACCCTCAGGACCAAAAACAAAAACAGAAATCACATTATTTTATTAGGATGTTGACTCTTAAGAAAATACAGTATTTTAAATTGTCAATATAAAATTATATCTAACTTTGATCTTCTTAATTAAATTCATAGTAGAATTCAAATCATCAAATGTTACCCTTCAGGAAAAAAAAAAAAGAGAGAGAAAACTTCCAACACTCTAGATTGGTTTCACTAATTGTGGGAAGAAGTTAGTGAGTCAAGATTAAAATTTACTTAGGTGATTATTACTTTAAACATGTAATAGTTCTGATACAAAATTGCCATTGTGTAACTTGATAGATTTCTTCTTTTGTTAATAATATTAACAGTGATCATTTCTCAATTCCACAAGAAATATGGAATTGAAAGGAGTGAAATTAATTTACCAGGATAGTTATTTGATGTACAGGAAAAGTCATACATTGCAGTGTAGTAGGTGAATGTACCTTCTGCAGCCACATCTGTTCAATCTTGGCCATTAAGCATCATCTTTCAAAATTAATTGCTTCTTTTTTGGATAGATTTAGATATTTCTTCATCAGCTTATTTCTTTTGGTCAGTGACAGCATTAAAGCCTCCATGGCTGATGATAGAAGTCCCCAAATATTTATTTACTTATTTTTGTGGGAATTGCACCCACCGGCATTCTACCTCTGAGCCACACGCCCAGACCTATTTTTTATTCTTTATATTGAAACGGTCTCACTAAGTTGTGAAGGACCCCACTAAGTTTCTGAGGCTGGCTGCGAACCTGTGATCCTCCTGTCTCAGCCTCCCAAGTATTGGGATTACAAATGTGTGCCATCACGCCCAGCTAAATAATATTTTAAACAAGTTACACCTTCTTCATGAACTCTCTTGAGTAAGACTTCACTTCTACATTTTTATTAAATATGCCTTTTCATTTCTTACCAAAAGTGTTTATTAGAAAATGAAACACAGATTTTGTGGCATGTGTGACATGTCTGCTGATTCCTATTTCTCATTTGATATAGTTCTAATCTACGTGTCCCCTTGCTTCCTCTTGGCCCCAGTGATCACTGTCCTGTGAAGCAGCTGTCTGGAACAGCTCATGGCTACCAGGGAGAGTGTGTGTCATGCTCCCACTGTCGCTAAGACCAGAAGGAATTAACCACCCTGAGCCACTGTGTTCATAGGTGCACCGTGTAAAACATTACCCCAAGTACTCCCAAGACTCTGCCCCAACCTCCCAACCTGTACTTTGATGAAGTTTTGTTATGACTCTACTTTCTTTAGAATGATTTTCTGAGAGTCTTTTGTGCTTTGCCCCGTTCAAAATTTAGGAGTGTCGTGGAGCCAGTCGTGGTGGTGCCTGCCTGTAATCCCAGTCTTTGGGAGGCTGAGAGAGAAGGATTGCAGGTTTGAAGCCAACCTCAGCAACTTAGCAAGATCCTGTTTCAAAATAAAAAATGAAAAGGTCTGGGGTGTAGGTCAGAGGTAGAGTGCCCCCTGGGTTTTTTCCCCAGTACCAGGGGGCGGGGGGAAAGGACAGATAGGGGCGGGAGAGGGAGGAGTGAGTCATCTACATCCATTTCCTTCCTTGAAGCGTTTTCAGTCCTGAAGCTAAGGGTACAGTACATTTGTCAACAGTATATACAGGCCTGGGCATGTCTGAGATCACAATCTGAAGAGCTTAATCTCTTGTTAGGAATCCCTGCCATCTTCTTCTCCTAAGTGCCCTGTGTTCCCAAGTCATTCCTTAGAAAAATAGAACTTCGAAATTCAGAAAAATATAAAATATATATAACTGGCATATTGGTTGTTCTCTTGAAACAATTTCATTTTTCAAATTCATCTAATATGCCTCTCCATTCACAAAGCCAGTTGTACAAGACATGTGAATTCATTTTTTGAAACTGAAGTTAATGATTATTTTTGGTCTCAGATGCTTTGTGTGTCATCCAGCTAATATTAGTCCATTCCAGGTAATTTTATTTCATTCAGGCTCCCTCCCAACTCCTCTACCTTCATCTCACTAGAATTTCCAGTGACCAAACACTGAGCAGCAATGCATCCCTGGCATCTGCCTATCACTGTTTGCTCGTCCTGAGATGCTCATAATACTGGAAGATTCTTGATTCCTGTTCTACCTAGCTGGGGCTGAATGACTCCTTGATCCTAACTACAGGCCTTGGCTAGAGCCACCTCTCGGAGCCACTTCACACCTCTCTCAAGGACACACAGACCATCTGGCTCCAACTTTGTGCCATTCTCTAAGGCTGCCTCAGGCCCATTTGCTTAGAGACACCTTACCTTATATTCCTATTCTACAGGATGCAAGAAGTTCTAACATCATTCTGATAATAATCAAGTATGGCCAGTTACTCTATTCTACCCAAGTACCTGTGATCAAAATGGTGAAAGAGGAATCAGCTACCACTAGATGCATGTTTGAGCAGCAAGAAACATACTTCTAGGTAAAAAAATCATACTATACTTAAATAGTTTGCATTACAACAAAATGAACTACATCTGTATCTAAGTGTCTTTGTGTTACTGTACTGGATGTGTTTTCTGTGCTGAAATTTAGGTTAAGGCTAAGCTTACTCATCCATCACTGCCATTCCACTTCGTTTTCTTGCTTCTCCATATTTGGAATCTGGAATATTATCTTTTTCTTACTTTAGATTGTTTGACTTTTACGGAGTGTTTTATTGGTAGAAAAATTATGTGACCTGAATTTGAAAGCATCATGGGATGTAGAAGAAAGACGTACATGGTAGTTAGAGAAGTAGACTTGCTCTATGTAGTTATGCAATTTTAAAAATTTATTTGGTGTTTTAACAAGGCCACAGACATCAGGCAATATCACAATGACCTGGCATCTGTAGGAATAAATAGGAGAATGTATATTTAGCAGATATTATGCTTTTTTTCATTTTTCTTTTTATTGGGGATGGGGAACTAGGTATTGAACCCAGGGGTGTTCTACTACTAAGCTATATTCCCATCCCTTTTTATTTATTTATTTATTTTTTGTTTTGAGACAGTCACACTAAATTGGCAATGAACTTGTAATTCTCCTGCCTCAATTTCCCCAGTAGCTCAGATTGCAGGAGTGGGCCACCACATCCCACTATGCATTTTTTCTTAAACTACTTTCAGAGCAGTAACAAGAAATATCCTGGAAGAAGTTCTTAAAATTCCAATCTGATTCTTTATTGTCCACAAACATTAATTGAAGAAGTGTGTATTCATAGATTTTATTGTACTGCATCAGTTTAAAGAGAAGCAAACTGCATGTCACTTTCCATCAAAAATCTAGAACCCAACACAACAAAAACATTCAAACATTATTAAGGAAATAAATATTCAGTTTTCTTTGATTTAAGATAGATGATCAAGTGTCTACCTTGTAGAAAAAGAACTAAATAAGCAGTATAGGATTATGGAAAGAAGTTGATGTAGGTTGGAATTCTACAAATCCACAAGATTGAAGGGGAATTTTGGATAAGACCTAGAGATACAGAAAAAATAAAAACCATTCCAACTCCACCACTAACACAAATGTATACTTCTATTCTTGCATCACTGGCTGATATAAATCTTGTATAGGTCTGAATGCAATATCTTCACCTCATTCTCTAAATATTCTATCTTCTTTTGAGTTTTCAACACTGATGTCTATGTCATAGATATTTTTTTAAATGAGGGAATAATGTTACTTCAATTTACACTAAAAAGAATTACATAACAAGTTACAACGAAAATTTTTAGCCTATAGATATTTTCTGTGATCAGACGGCTCCTGGCATCATTATCTTTGTTCAGTAAAGAAATGTTGGGGTGTGTGACAGACCTGAAGGATAAGTTGTAGTTCCGCTTCCTGGGAGCTTTTTGCTTTTGTTTTCTCAGCACTCCTCCCTCTTTCCAGGTAACTTCAGAATGTTCCCAACTCCACCCATACACAATCTTTGGGACCTACTTCGCCAGAGCTTATGGGTTCTAGTAGGTTATGATGAGTTCTATTCAGGACACTCTGGTCCAGCCTCTGTCATTCTCCAGATATAGACAGCCACATGTCTGGGGTAATGTGCTAATGATACTTTTCTCTCCCTTTGATCATAATGTCAAACAAGAATGAAGTCCTTCCTTAAGTTTCTACAGTGGAGGGAAAATATAATTCTTTCAGCTTGAATCCTAAGCTTATAAGATAGAAACCCAGACTAGTTCCCCTTTGTAGAGAGGCATCTGAGACAGAAATACAAAAATGAAAGCCTAGACTAGTGATGGTGGTGGACGGAGAAAGAGCAGGAGAGGAAGATTAAGCTTGAGTATTGCTCCAGCTTATTACTAAAAAGCTCCAGCACTTATTACTAAAATATGCTCCTTTCCTGTCTTCTTGTGGTTTAGTTATGTGAGCCAATATATTTCCTTTTGTATATAAGTTATTTCAAGTTGGATTTCTGTCACTTGCAACTGAAATTGTCACAATATAAGATTTGAGATGTACATGGAAAAGTTATAGAATAATAGAATTACATGATTCAATAGAAGCTCATAGATGTGAGGGGCATGTGTGGATTGGTATCTTAGCCCATATCAGCTGCTGTAGTAAAATGCCACAGATCTATAAACAATAGGAATTTATTTCTCATAGTTTTGGATACCACGAATACCAAAATCAAGTTGCTGACAGATTTAGCATCTGGTGAAGACTTGTTTCCTGGTCCATTGATGACCATCTTTTCAATGGGTCCTCACGTGGCAGGAGAAATGAAGTGAGGCCTCTGGACCTCTTTTATAAGGATGCTAATCCCATTCATGAAGGTTAAGTCTTCCAAAGGACCCACCTCCAAGTGCCATCACATTAGAAATGAGGTTTCAACATGAATTTGGGGAGGACATCACCATTCAGCCCATATAGATGGAGTCCTTGAAGTACTAAACTTTGATTATGATTTTGAATGGGAGATAAGGTTTTGCTGGCAAAAAGGAAAGAACAAATTCTCTCTTTGCTTATGTAAGTCAATAAGGCAGAAAGACTATGAATTACACCTATGGATTTCAATTACACAACCATCTTTGAGTAAGAAGAGTTAGCTCATTTTGTCACGTTACCTGAAAATTCATTAACCTGAATCTCAATTGGGGATAAAAGTCTCTTAAAATAATTAAGGCTCTTAAAAGATTACTAGTCATTAATACTATAACAAAATTAATGTGATTATTTGAATCCCTCCCAAATACAACTATATCAACCAAATTGAAGGAGTGGGTATTTGTGATAAGCTAAGAAAAACCGTTATACTCAGAGAGAGAGAGAGAGAGAGAGAGAGAGAGAGAGAACTTGCCCTAACAATTACCAGTTCTTACCCTAAATTGCGATAGTTGATCCAGTGAGGTATTTGTACAGTATTTGCACAGTGTTAGTAAAATAGGAACACACATTTGGAATTATCTGAGCAAAGCATGTGGGTTTTTGTGTGTGTGGCACTGGGGATAAACCCTAGGAGCATTCTACCTCTGAGCTCCACCCCTATTCCAATTTTTTATTTTGAAACGGTCTCACTAAGTTGCAGAGTGCCTCACAAGTTGCTGAGGCTGGTTGTGAACCTACGATCCTCCTGTCTCAGCCTCCCAAGTACTGGGATTACATGCCTGTATCACCATGTGCAACTTAGTGAAGCATATTTATTTCTTTAAAACTTTTGATAATTGAATTCTCCAAAAACTGTATTGTGCCAGGCCTTCTTGGATCAACATTGTGTCTAATATGGTTACCAATATATAGGATGTCGAAATATGTAAGAAATCCTTGCTTTGGTAAAAAATACAAATATTTTTGAACAAAGATTTTAAACTTACATATGGTAACTTATGATTAAGTGTGGTTCTGTGTGATTTTTCTCTACTTTTCTCCAAAGTCATTTTGTTTTGTTTTGTGTTTTGGGGTTGAGATGCAAAATGCGAGCTTGTGTTGAGAAAGGTCAGTAGAAATTGTCAGGTAGAACAATTGACTCTGTGCTTGGCGTGCTTTCACATTCTATTTCATCTCTCCTGTACATATAGTTGTCCAAGACTTAGCTAATGACTCCTTTCCAGGAAGTCTTTCCTATCAGGTTATTCTTTTTCTATACCTATCTGGGCTAGATGCCCACCCTTAGTGATGGTTCTCTGCTCAACTATGGAAAGCTTCTTTCTCGCTGTAATTCAATTCATTGAGCCTCTTCAATTGCTTTGCGAGATGCATAGAAAATTGTGATTTATATTCTTTCTGGGTTTTTCTTGCTGCATGTTTTTTATTTGTTTTTTGTGCTGCTGGGAATTGAACTCAGGGCCTTGTTTGTGCTAGTCAAGCACTCTACCTCTGAATGAAGTGGAACAAATCTAAGGCAAAAATAATATCCACTTTACATAAATTCTTTTGGTGAGTACAAGAGGAAGTCTGAGCCTTTTACTCTGTATGTATCATATCTCAGGAAAAAAATTAATTTTTGTTTGTCAAGAGACACTTTAAAGAGAATTAAACCAAGCAAGTTTCAGTATGATACAATCATTTGCAACATAAATAATTCACAAAGTTCTAGTATCCAGACTATGTAGATAATCCCTATAAATCACTAAGAATTGAAGAAGCACTTTATTTTGTGTGTGTGTGTGTGTGTGTGTGTGTGTGTGCATGTGCGCACATGCGCATGCATGCGTATGTGTGAGGCACTAAGGATTGAGTCCAGGGGCATTCTACCTCCAAGTTACACCCTCACCCCAATTTTATTTTTATTTGGAAACAGGGCTTTGCTAGGTTGATGAGAGTCTCACTACTTTCTGAGGGTGTCCTTGAACCTGCAATTCTCCTGTCTCAGCCTCGCAAGTACTGGGATTCCAGGCATGCACCACCATGCCCACTGAAGAGACACTTTATAAAAGAGGAGATATATGTGGGCAAAAAGCAAACAAAAAGGTGACCAATCCTATTGTCAAGGAAATGTGAAGTTTAAAACAATGAGATGACGTTAAATACTTCATAAGAAACAAAACTTGAAAAGTCTGGCTATGGCAATTTTGAAGAGTATATAGCAAAGGAAACAGTCCTCCAGTGACAGATGGAAATACATACTAAAGTAAGTGCTTTGGGGAAAAAATGTTCTGATTTACAATTGAAGATACACATATAGTAAAACAGCAATTACACCCATAGATACACTTCCTAGAAACAGACTTGCCCATATTCTCCACTTTGATGTGCAAGGATCTCTATAGTGGTTTTGTTTGTGATAGCACTGATCTGGAAATAACACAAATGTCCATTATAGTAGGATAGAGAGATACATTTATATACATATTCATTCAAACTTTATATAGCCATGAAAATTAACCCAATGCAGGTATGCACGACATGAGTGAATCTCACAAAAACATGAGAGGAAGAATCAGGACAGAAATGAATGCATATGTTATGATTCCATTTATATGAAAATCAAGTACAGAAAAACCAGGATATACTGTGAAGTGTTCATGCTGAGATGGTAAAACTATCAGCAAGTGCAAAAAGATAAAATGGAAAGAGTGAACAGTAAATGCTTATAGACAAAACTGGTTCTTGACCAGTGTAGTACTTATTTGATTGTTTACTTTATAACTATTAGCTTCTATTTAATGAATATACATGCATTTGTTTACCACATTTTCTAATTTCATACAAAAAAGGAAGTACAAATACTTTATTATTTTCAAAAAGGCATAGTTACTAAGCAATAAAGACATTCAGACAAGAAATGTTTGACTCTCAAATTTGTGCTCTTTTCCATTTATTAAAACACACACACAAATACTCCATGGTTTTGAGGATAATATTAAATGTATAAAATTCCCATTATAGAATATCCATACTAGTGTTCTGAATAAAAAGCTTCATTAGTTGTAGGCAATAAAACTCTATTTCATACATGTGAGTTTAGTTTTTTCCATAATATTTGCTTATTCTTTGTATCCTTAAAATTTCATGTGTCCATATTTTTCTTGGCTTGAGAAAGAACAGAAACACACTTAGAAGTCATGGGTTAAAGAAACCAGTTTTGATCATCTTTGCTATATGTGACTGTCACAGAATAATTCTAAAAGTCACTAGTTTTAAGGAGAAATTATTATGTAAATGAACATTTCTAGATTGAAATCTTGGAGTTGAAAATTAGTGTCAAATATTTTAATGTTTTCTTTAGTTAGCAGATTGTCCTCTAAATTTTTATCATCAACTTATTAATACTTATTTACACTTTGACATAAAAAGTTAATTATTCATAAAGCTAGCCACAAAATTACACAAGAGGAAAGCATTATGTATTTGAAAATCAGTTCTAAGCAAGGGTTTCATGTGGACAACATGTGTGGATCCTCCCATTTAAACATTGTGTTAAACATCACATACAATGATGTCACAAAAACCTAGCAAAATACTTTACTAACAATAAAATTGCTGTGTTATGCAAATGTACTGCTACCCTCACAAACCTGCTTTTTAAACAATCCTTTCATTTTATTTATATATTTATTTATTTATTATTTATTTATTTTTGCAGTACTGGGGATTGAACTCAGGGGCATTCTACCTCTGAGCTACACCCCCAGCCCTATTTTTTTTTTTTTTTTTTTTGCGGTACTGGGGATTGAACTCAGGGGCATTCTACCTCCGAGCTATACCCCCAGCCCTATTTTTTATTCTTTATTTTGAAACTGAGTCTCACTAAGTTGCGGAGTGCCTCACTAGGTAGCTGAGGCTGGCCACGAACACGGATCCTCCGGTCTCAGCCTCCCAAATACTGGGATTACAAGCATGGGCCACCACGCCTAGCTCCTATTTTTTATTCTTTATTTTGAAACTGAGTCTCACTAAGTTGCGGAGTGCCTCACTAGGTAGCTGAGGCTGGCCGCGAACCCGGATCCTCTGGTCTCAGCCTCACAAATGCTGGGATTACAAGCGTGCGCCACCACGCCCGACTCCTTTCATTGTAATATGTTGAAAATATCATTACTTTGGGGGACAAATAGACCATGTAGATTATTTTTCAGAGCCTTTCATTTATTTTCTTTCTTTTGTTACACAGCCAGATAGCAAAATATTCTTCTAGTGAATTTACTCATTTCTTTTACTTCTGTCTATAAAATCCCAATAAGAATATACCTAACACGTTTTTATTTTTGTTATGGTCATATTAAATTATAAAATTTGTTTATTTGAATGCTTAGATATTTCTCTATCAAAAGGAAAATTCAACTTTCTAAAAACATATTCAGAATATTTGTAAAATTTGTAAGCAATCTATAGTTTCTAAAAGCAATACATAGATATTTTTGTAATTGCTAGCTATTTTTGTAATTGTATTTTTTAAACATGATATGATCTTCCTAAAAGCTTTTTTTTTTTTTTTTGGTATTGGAGATTGAACATACTACCATTGAACTATCCTCAGCCCTTTTAAAAAATATTTATTTTGAGACAGTATCTCCCTACATTTTCTAGACTGGCCTATTCAGCCTCCTGAGTGACTGAGTTTACAGACCAGAGCCACAATCGCCAGCTGATCTTTCTCTTTATAAAACCTGGGATATGCTTTTTTATATAATTATGAGTCCCAAACTTCAAAGTATATATGCAATAATTTATGTATATTGGTTGAAAGATACTACTTATACATAAATATGAGCAATATGTTTGGGTATTTATAAGAAACTCATCCACAATTATACAACCTTATGTCTAGCCACTTGGGGATTACATTTTAAAGAAGCAATTAACTTGAAACGTGCTGATGACATAACTTATGAATAGCAAGGACGATGGTATGTACTTCCTAGTAATTAGAACATAATAAAATAAAATAATCTCTATTCTTTTAAAAAGCACAAAAGTAAATGAATCTGAATAAAAATTATAATGTTCTACATGCTCTCTAAAATTATGAAAATATTTAATAAGAATTAGTATTTATATTTTAAAATATACCAATTTTCAATTATTTGCTAAAAAGACTCAGGTGTATTTCCCCAAGTAGCCACCAGATGGCTACATGGACCCTTTCTTAGTTTAGTTTAATTTAGTTTATTTATTTATTTATTTTCTGCAGAATTAAAGCCTGAAAAGGAGGGAGGGTGAGGGAGTGAGGCAGGAATTGGGGAAGGGTTAAATGAGAAATGTGTGCATGTATGCCTTTACCAGCTTCTACCTAAAAAAGATGTATGATTACAATGCATCAATTAAAAATAAATTTGAAAAAAAGATTTAAGCAATTCTTTTCATGGTTTTATGAGATTTTGAAAAAATGAAAGTATGAGATAATGGATATTAGTGCAATTACATATAAATTTATAATTGTTTATTTTGATTTTAATGAATATTAACATAGATGACTTTATTTTCTTTTTCTTTTTTTTCTTTACTTTTTTTAAATGGTGCATTATAATCATACATCTTTGTTAGGTACAAGCTGATAAAGGCATATATGCACACATCTCTCATTCAACCCTTCCCCCATTCCCACCCCACTTCCTCACCCTCCCTCCTTCTCAGGTTCAGTTTAATGATTGACTTTGATATGTTTGTGAAAGTACATCATGTGCATTAGGGTGTTCCTCCCCATCATCTTCAGTTAAGTCAACATCTTTGCTCATCTAAGGTTTCTCCTTCTTCATCTAGAGTCCCTCTTATGTCCCATTTTCTTCCTAGCTTCCATATATTAGGGAGGGCATACCGCTTTTTACTTTTTGTGACTGACTAATCTCACTTAGCATAATGTTTTCCAGTTGCATCCATTTCCCTGCAAATGATATGATTTTGTTCTTCTTGATAGCTGAGTAAAATTCCATTGTGTACATATCCCATAGTTTTGTAATCCATTCATCTGTTGTTGGACATCTTGGCTGGTTCCATAGTTTGGCAATTGTGAATTGTGCGTCTATAAACATAGATACACATGCATCAGTCTAATAGTGTGGTTTTCATTTTTGGGGGTAGATACCCAGAAGTGGTATTGCTGGATCATATGGTAGGTTCATTTTCATTCATTGTAGGATCCTCTATACTGTTTTCCAAAGTGGTTGCACTAATCTGCAATCCCACCAACAATGTCTTAGGGTTCCCACTTCTCCACACCTTCACCAACATTTGTTGTTATTTGTGTTCTTAATGATTGCCATTCTGATTGGGGTTAGGTGAAATCTCAAGGTAGTTTTGATTTTCATCTCTAATTGCTAATGATGTTGAACATTTTCTCTTACATTTATTGTCCATTTGTATTTCTTCTTTTGTGAGATGTCTATTTAGATCTTTTGCCCATTTTTTGATTGGGTTATTTGTTTTCTTAGCTGTGACTTTCTTGAGTTCTCTGTTTATTCTAGGTATTAGTCCTCTATCAGAAGAGTAGCTGAAAAAAATTTTCTCCCACTTTGTGGGCTCTCTGTTGAGGTTCTTGATAGTTTCCTTTGCTGCACAGAAGCTCTTCAGTTTAATGCAATACCATGTATTGATTTTCTTTTGAGTTGTTGAGCCTTTGGGGTCTTGTTGAGAAAGTTTTTACCTGTGCCTATGTGTTTGAATGTTGGCCATATGCCCTCTTCAAGTAGCTGCAAGGTCTCTGGCCTGACTTCCAGGTCTTTGATCGATCTTGAGTTGACTCTTACGCAGGGTGAGAAAGTGGGGTTTATTTCCATTTTCCTGCATATGGATAACCAGTTTTGCCAACACCATCTTTTTTTCCAGTATATGTTTTTGGCTCGTTTGTCAAAAATCAATTGACTGTAAGAGTGTAGGTTTGTTTCTGAATCTTCTATTCTTCTCCATTGGTCTATGTGTCTGTTTTTGTGCAAATACTATGCTGTTTTTATTACTGTGGTTTTGTAATATAGTTTGAAGTCAGGTATTGTGATGACTCCTGCATGGTTCTTGTTGCTAACAACTACTTTGGCTATTCTGGGCTTTTTGTTGTTCCAAATGAACTTAAGGACTGATTTTTCTATGTCTGTGAGGAGTGACCTTGATAATACAAAGGAAGTGTTTGATACACAACCAATCTTAAAAAATCAGAAGCCTTCCTGTATGCCAACCATAATCAGCTGAAAAAGAAATCCTGAAAACAATTCCACTCACAGTAACACCCCAAAAAATAAAATACTTGGGGATAAACCCAACCAAGGAGGTAAAAGATCTCTATAAGGAAAACTATAAAAAGTTTTAAAAAGAAATAGAAGAAGACCTTAGAATATGGAAAGATCTTCCGTGCTCTTAGATAGGCAGAATAAATATCATCAAAATGGCCATTCTCCCAAAACTGATATAATTATTTTTAAAATGATAACCAATGATGCTGAAATATATCATTACTATTAGTAGTAGTAGTAGTAGTATTTGTAGTAGTAGTAGTAGTACTGGAAATTGAACTCAGGGATATTCTACCTCTGATCTATACCCCCAATCATTTTCTATTTTGAAACAAGTTCCCTGAGTTGTTGAGGCTGACCTTAAATCTGCAATCCTCCTGTCTCAGCCACCCACGTACTAGGATTACAGATGTGCCCCTTCATGCCTAGCTGAAATGCTTTTTAGCACAATGGACCCATATTTTTCCTTTGTGGGAAGGTATAGTTGTGAATGCTCATAACTATGAGATTTTGCTCACAAAAATATGCTACCTATTTCCTTTGTAAACTCAAGACAGCCTGGGAATATTAATACTACCTTGATATGCTCCCAGGACCACGAATAGAAACAGGGTTGGGAAGAATGTCATGGAACATCTGGGTAATGTCACTTTAGCATAGTCAGAATTTATGCATATGACTTAGAGATGCTTAACTGCGACATGATTTGCTTTCTCTAGCTAATCTCATCTTGATCTCAAGCATCTTTTCTCAATGATTAAGTAGAAGAAAAAAGAGAAAAGAAAAATAAAACCTTAAACATGGTAAGTCTTTCTTTCTTTCTTTTTTTGCGGTACTGTGGATTGAACCTAGGGGCATTCTACCTCTGAGCTACACCCCCAGTCCTATTTTTTATTCTTTATTTTGAAACAAGGTCTCACTAAGTAGCTGTGGCTGGTCATGCAAACCTGGACCCTCTGGTCTCAGCCTCCCAAGTACTGGGATTACAAGCGTGCACCACCACGCCTGGCCTATATCTATTTCTGTTGTTAGTGCCTTTTATATAGTTATTTCAAACTTCTTCCCATCTGGAAAGGTCTTCTCTTCCTTTTCTTTCCCAACATGGTACCATTCAATGCAGGACAAACACTACCCATGTCCTCTGGTTGGTTGCTCTTTTCTCAGTCCATGTGACTCCTAGAGGTGACCTTGGTGCCTCCAATCCATTGAGTGCTCTACACTAGTGCCACTCAGAGAACCATGCTCTTCCCGTCTTCTCGTCATCTCTCAACCTTCAAGTATCCATGAATGTGCCCCATAGTTCATGGGAATCATGCTACTTAATATCTAAAACCTTTGTTTTTACTCAGCTTCAGCTGGTCCATGACATTAAGATGTGCCCTAGAAGATATTTTCCTCTTAGTTCTCTAAAGAGGAAGTAGGGCACAAAGAGGGTCGTTGAATCCAGGTTCTTCTGTATTTTATGATCTCTCATCAGAACATCCTACCTCCTCTTCTGGGGTTGACTTGAATAGTGAAGGGGAAGTTCTTTCTGTATCATGGTGTCCTCTCTTCCAAATTGTTCCAATGTGCCTCAACTGTGAAGTTATTTTTGCTTTGATTTTTCAGACTTAACTTACTTCATTTCTTAATCTTCTCTACTATGGTTTTCACAGGAAATCATCTAAAGATTTGCTTTGGTTTTTGCAATGAGAAGATTTATGAATTAAAAAATATTAACTCTTTCAACATTGCCTAATGTTTCAAACTTTCATTTCTATATGAAAGTTTATATAAAAAAAGGTTAATTTGAATTTCAGAACTTAACAATAATCATTTTATTTTAGAGTCTTTCCACTTTCCCTAGGTAAAGTAAGAAATTAAAGAATTGAATAGGTAAGGACAAATGGAAAACCAGAGTATGCAGTGAAAAATAAATTCATTTAATATCTCCAATAGACTATAAATGTTTTATTATTAAGACTAAAGGGTAAACATTCTCATATTTAGTCACCATGTTTCTCATACTGCTCCACAACTCTCAGTAGTAAACAATAAATTAGCTTAAAGTTTGCGTTTATTTGCCCCTGTATGTTATTGCCTACCCATTTGGCAGGCAAGGAAAAATAAAATAGCCTGTCTTATGTAAAAGTTCATTTACTTATTCATTCACATATTCATCCATTCAGTGCCAGATGAGTATGAAAAAGAACTACTGTAACAACAATAACAATACAATCCCATCCTTACCCCAAACAGTCTTTCTGTACTACATTATAGGGTTTAAGGAAACTTCCAAGACATTGAGAGGGCAAAATCGGGGCATATGTTTAAGATTATTTTTTTTTCATGGTGCAGTTAACTTGAGAAAATTATCTGGGAAAGAAACTGGTTCTGTTTCACTTGCTATTACTTTTATAATCAGGAAAAAGAGCATCATAAAAAGACATGATTTTGACCTCACACTGGCCCAGAGTTTGGCAGCTCTAATTAAAAAGTGAATGTACCCAATGTCTTACAGAATAAAGCCCTTTTATAACAAATAACCTTTTGATGGGGAAACCACACTGTTTGTACACCAAAAAGTAATTTTAAGGCTTATCTTGAGTTAATGCCAGGGTAAATAGAAGCAGAGGCTTCATGCCCTTCTTTTCTCTTTACTAAGGAATCAAAGCAGATCTATTTCAGCATTCGGCTTTTACAAATATTCTACTGTAAATTTTATGCAGTTTGCAAGGACAAAATCCCTTCCAATGACATTTTGGAAGAAAAACGAAAAATCTGGATCTATGGTTGTGTGGTGACTAGATTTTAACAATCTGCCCAGAAGAAACCTTATTGTGAGCAAAGCCAAATTTAATACTGCAGTGTTCCAAAGACTTGTCAACAGTTCATTTAAGGAAACATTAAGGAAACATCTCACTCTTGAAATTTAATTTTGACCCATTTTATAAAAGTTGGAAAGCCTGAGTATTTACATTTTGGTTGAGGAACATTTTTTTAAACCTGAGTTTATCTCCATAACTTAATGTATGGAACAGGCCACAGTAGAGACAGGATTATTTGAGTAGCAATGTCAAACCCCATAGCTTTAAGAACCCCTCCATCGGCAAGTTAACAGATAGAAGGAATTTCAACAACTATCAAAATGTAAGTTCTTAAAGTGCAGCCATTTTGTAGGCTTTAATCTTTCAATAATTGATCATTTTATTGTGATAATTAAATGACAAAAAATGATGGACAGTTTATAGAGCTGTACTTCTTGTTGTAATAAACACTTCAAACAGACCATCACTAATGAGTATTCACAGATGAATCTCAGAGCTTAAGCAGTTCTTCATATGGTACTTTGTTTATATGTCAACTAATATTTTCCACAGTCCTTGACAATTTACAAAATGCTTTCGTGCCATATCTTATTTTGTTTCATCGATTTGTCACAAGCTGACAGTCCTTTTTAAAATTTATATTTATTCTCACTTTATAGATTAGCAAATCATGAGAATGAAGTATGTTGACCAAGGTTATAAAACTAAACATGTAAGAACCAGAATACACGCAAATGAATGATTTCTGACTCCAAATTCTTTGCAAATACCTAATTTTCTCTTTGGTATAAATACATCATTTTTTATAAATGAGTAAATATTCACTTATAAATATATAAATAACATATAATAAGAAATTATATATACCAAATACATAATTCTTATTAGACATTTAGAATACAAGGCATTATAGCACTTTCAGTTTGGTGAGGTTAGCTGCTTTTAAATATCTCTTCTTAGCCCTTAGCCACCGTTGCTCTCCTACTAATGACACCTCTAGCCAGGGAGAATAAGTTCTGCAGGATAAGAGATGCATCCCTCTAGCTTTGCTCATATTGAATGTGTTCACTCAGTGAATGTCTGGCAGATATCAACTATTCAATAAGTAACAGCTGAGTGAAAAATGAATGAAAAAAGACAAGATAGGCCACTTCTTTACATGGAAAGAAATAATAGTACTTATTTTCTCTAATTTCTACTCTGAGTTGTAGTGGTAAATTGTGGAACATTGGAAGAGAGATTGCTTTATCCCTTAAGAAGAATTAAGTTTTTTTAAGACTGTGACCTTTCTATTTTTTAATAAGTTCCTAGTAAATTTCTATGTAGGCTTTGATACTTCAGAATTAAAAATTAAATAGATTTTTTGATACTCACTAGATAGAAAGCATCTTATAATATTTTGTTGTTTCATAGCCTCTGGTAACCTCAAATACTAGTTCACAAAAAGACTCACGAAGTTTATAAAATAAAAGAAATTTGTACTTGAGAGGTACAATTCATATACAACTGGTAATTAAGATTTTATTATCTGATTATTCCTTGGTCATTT
Source organism: Graphiurus murinus (assembly GCA_004027655.1). Classification (NCBI taxonomy): domain Eukaryota; kingdom Metazoa; phylum Chordata; class Mammalia; order Rodentia; family Gliridae; genus Graphiurus; species Graphiurus murinus. The sequence goes on along the minus strand of PVLC010016539.1, from coordinate 4,970 downwards.
ATTCTTTAAATTTTAAGTCATTTTCCCTGGGTCTTTTTCTTTTTCTATCTTATGTAGACTGCAGCCTACTTATGTAAGCCAAAGTTGTGGCTTAATTACTACTACTTAATTGCTCATTCTGTATAGACATGGTTTGCATGTATCTTCTACCTAATAATTTTTCCTCCATCTTTCCCTTTTCTGTTATACTTCACTTATTTTCTTAAAGCAAGCAAATAAAGTTAAGCACATCGGTCTCTTTCTCTTAAACCTTTAATAGCTTCTTTTTCTCTAAAGCAGCAATTCTTACGTTGGGAAAGTCACAGAAAGCACTGTACAATTTTTTAACAAGCTCATAGGAAATCTTTAAACACCAATGTTTAAAAGAAATTGTTCTAAAGAATGATATCCACAACTCAAGCAGTGTCGTGCGTATCCCTAGTATCCTTAGCCATTTCGATCCACCCTACCTCCATCACCTCCTATCTAACTCACCCTGTGCTTCCCTTCAGATAATCTCTCTTCCAATCACATCAACTTCCTGGCCATCTCTGAGTTCATCAAGTTTCCCCTCTCTGAATCTTTGCCTCCATACATGAACTTTTGTCTGGCGACAATTTTGTGCTGCATTGATTTATTTTAAGTAAATATTCAGGCTCTCCCCAGCACCTCAAAAAGTAATGGAGACTGAGCAGAGACCTAATAATGGTTGACTCTGAATAGTTTCTGTCACTATGCAACTTTGTAGACTTTTCTCTTTTTAGAATTCAGTGAATTTTAGAGCTTGAGCCAAAAAGCATTGCACTCAATCATACCCTTTAAATATATACATGCCACTTTCAGACAGAAAATTTATTTTACAACATCAAGCATTTGGAAACCAAATAGTAAGAAGCCAAAAGGAAAAAAAAAAAAGACTAAAAACCAAAAATAGGATCACTAAGTTAATGTTTATAAACTTTATTTACTGGAAATATACAAACCTAATTCTTTAATAAAGTCATTTGTCTTGTCTCCCAGCACATAGCAAATTAGAATCAGAATTTGGAAAAAGAGGAAATAGATGAAAGATGGAGGAAAGGGATAGGTGCTATAAAACTAGATACAAAAGCTGACAGTAAAAAATATGGAAATTTTTAAAAAAAGACTTAAGAGTTCAGACAACTCATTATCCCCAATATCTCAATATGCTTAAAATACATAAATGAGTAAGATCTGTTTCTGCTATGAAAAAAGCTGAGTGCTATAATTAGGTTACAGAAGAACTGATAACATTTAAATTCATGATACTGATTTTTAGGAATATATTGCTTACATTAAATATCTTCTATTTATGAAGTTGAGGGAATACTTAATCATTTAAGAAAGACACCTCATTAACATTATTTAAAGAGCAATAGTATCAACAGGCCTTTCATATTTATTTTATGGGTGCAAGAGTCTGATCTGCTCAATCAATAAAAGGCCGTTACCGGTGTCTGTTGGACTTCTAGAGACCATCATGGGCTGGGGATCCTGTAGTAAACTAATACACACTTTTTGTTGACTCCTGGACTCATCAGGGGCTCTGAGTACTTCAAAGATAAATTGAAAATATTCAGACATTTTATTTGAATCAAGATAATAAATCCAAATCCATCATTCTGCTTCAATGCTTTTAGATGAATATGTAACATGTAGTATGCCCGAATTGATCTGAACCAATATCTATGTTTAAAAATACCAATCAAGCAATCACTGCCATAGCATCATGTGTATGCTTGGTATGACCCTGGTCCAGTTCTTACTTTTTTACTTTAAACCTTCTTACTTTTCTCTTGATCTACTTTCTCAGTTAATACTTTGCTTGTGATTTATCTTGTTTGATTGTCAACCTATTCTAGTCTTTAACTTTTGGCATAACTTCCAAACATGACTCCCATTTCTTTTTTAAAAATTTTTAATGTTTTTTTGTACTGGAGATTGAACCTGGGAGCATTCTATCTCTGAGCTACACCACTAACCTTTCCAAAATTTTATTTTTTTAATTTTTAATTTTTTATTGGTGCATGCAATCATACATCTTTGTTAGGTCCAAAATTTTATTTTGAAACAGAGTTTCACTAAGTTTCTGAGGGTCTTGCTGAGTTGCTGAGACTGTCCTTGAATCTGAGATCCTCCTGATTCAGCCTCCCAAGTATTGGGATTACAGTCCTGTGCCACCATACCCACCTATGATTCCTACTACCGATTGAATGGATAGTGTCATGTCTCAGTCTCAGTATATGTCTGAGAACAGGGGCTCACCACTATAACAACTGGAGAGCAGCTCACTCCTAATCTACTCCAACTCCCTATTCTCTTTGCAGTCCACCACTATTTTCCCCATCTTCCCAATTCCTGTGTAACCAAAGGAGACTGAAAAATGTAGTTTGGACTGTGTCTGTTAACCAGAATTTCTTTTAAGCATATTTTATAAAACTTGGCCTGTAACAGTCACTTCATGGCATACTTATTGTATTAAACAGCAATAATAACAGAAAAAAAAAAAAAACCCTTCTAAACCATCCTATGTACCTGGAATGGTGCTCATTTAGATTTTTGTGCACTTCCTTGTTTAATCTTTATAGACCTCTGAGATGTTACATAATAAAGAATTTTGAGTTCTGCTACTATCAGTGTATCAAGTTTTTGCTCATTTGTTTATTCTAAACTATGTTATATTTTAAAAATAAGAATTTGAAATAAAAGTCAGGCATGGTGGTGCATACCTATAATCCTGGTACTTGGGAGGCTGAGACAGGAGGACAGACTCAGCAACATAGTGATACTCTCAGCAACCTAGCAAAACTCTTTCAAAACAAAATGAATAAATAAATAAACGAAGGGCCAAGGGTGTGTAGCAAAGTTACAATACTGGTAATTTAATCCCCAGTACCAAAAAAAAAAAAATTGAGATGACATTTCCAGTAGGATATCAAATAAGAATTATGAGAATTAAAGTGTAAATAAGATTTTTTGACAAAGTTCAATTTTTTAATGTTTTAATTTGAAACATGTTTTATAAAACACAATTTATTATGGAATATCATAAAAATAAATACAATTTTACAGATTTATGTACACATTAAAAAGGCACTAATGATAAATAACTTCAAAAGAGAACAAACCAGTGTATTGACATGGAAAGTTGCCTTGATTAATTCTACAAACAAAAATCTATTCTTCCATCAGGAGACAGTGAGAGATTTTTATGTGTAGTATTCTCAGTAATACAAAAAAAGAACAAAAAAATATGTAGTGTTTGTTCTTAATGAGATTTGAAATCTCATTTTTCAATAACAAGTACTGGGAAATAAGTAAATAAGAATACAGCAGCATGGTTAAAACTGCTTTTATAATAATACTTAAGAGAGGAAAGGTATTAGAGCTATAATAAGGGCTCATAAATGACATACTGTGATTTCCTATATTTTTATATTATGTTATATGTATGTTTTCATATTATCAACAACACAGTATCCTACTTTATATTCCAGTTACCTCTGTATTTGATACCATAACACTGGCATTATTTTTACTTTTACAACCTATTAATATCTCTATGGTCTCCACTCAGCTTCCTTTCTGGACATTAAGCATACATAGTCATTAATTTGGCAAGTGTTTAACCAAATGCCTACCAAGTGTTGAACACAGAGCCAGAGGTTAGAAATGTAGCCATGTAGTACAGATAGGGCTTCTACTTGCATGGCACTGATGATAGAGCATAGAACAGAATCAACCAAATGATTAGCTTATAAAAGGTTCACAGCAGAGAAAATAGAGTACTTTGCTTTTATCCAAACTTACTAAGATTATTTTATCCTGACGTTTATTTATCCCCATGATTCTAAAAGGCTTTTAACATATCTATAATTTTCCCTCGCTTTTTGTCATGAATTTAATCCCAGAATATCTAACTGTACCTTATAGTGAAGGATAAATCCGTCTTTTTGATCTTTATGATAGTTCTTAAAATTTTTTAACACAACAGCTTTTTATTCTTAAGAAATACAAGGATGTTCTGTACCAACTGTGTCTCCTGTTAGGGTGGGAAAGCTGGCACTTAGGAGATTTAGCCTGATCCGTCTGGCTAGAAAATTATCTTACACATTAGGACCAAGTCCTGGAAACCACAGGGCACAGTGCCTGAGAACACTTTAGGAAGCAAAAATGAGACAACAAGTGACTTAACAAAACAGAAACATTCGTGTTTCTTTGAAAGAATAGTGTGATAATAGCCTGCCTTTCCCATCAGGCGCCATGCATTTCCTGTGGTTACAGGATGAACTTTTGGACTTTCTAAATTTAGAAGAAACTTTTTTGCATCTCAGAGATGAAAGTGAGATTGGGGGTTCCTATCTTATCTCCAATGAGCCACCCATATTTCAAAACCATGGTTTAATTTTCATTTGTTATCAGACAGAGCAGGCAATACCTTCAGAAATATGAATATAAGTGGAATCTACAAGCAAACATAGGTAGCAAATGTTTTAGTACCCTACCCAGCTTTATATGAAATTGCATTTCAGAATATATTGAATGTTAAAAACCTGATGCCTTATTATCATGATGAGACAGGAATGGAAAATGGCAGAGGACGACAAGCAATTTATTCTCATGACAAGCCTGCAATATCATGAAGAATTGTAAACATAAACCATTCTCACTGCCATTTCAGAACTGTAATATTGCCCTCCAAAGATGTCACACCTGGGCCTCAGTTGTTTTAAATGACTCACTTAATATTTTCAGATATTTTTGACCAGTCTAGTTACCAAGTCCAACCGTTTCTAAAGTAAATGAATATTATTCTTGTCAACTTTATTGAAGAAAAAATAGTGTTAACACAGAATGCTAGGTTTGAATATTTATGAACCATCCAATCGACTTGAAAAGAATTAGTTTTGTTAAAAGTATGGTTTTTGAGTTTACATCTTTATGTATATATAGGTAAGTAAATTCTAGAG
>PVLC010016538.1:0-35286 GCA_004027655.1 Graphiurus murinus | reverse complement strand
GCCCGGGAGGTAACGGGCTATAGGCCTTCCCAGAACTGGGAGTGGGAACTTAGAAAGACTGGGGATGGGAAGGTGTTGGCAAAGGACATCACAAAGGGCCAACCCACCTTTAAATTCGATCTCTGCCAGCTCTTTGGTGAGAACCAGTTCAACTTATGGGGGCTGAGGGGTTACGGCTGTGGTGAATTGTCCTTGGAACAAGAGCTGGCGAAAACTCAATTCTATGTCTGTCCGGCCAATGGAGGGACCCAGTGCCAGGGGGAGTACAGTTATCACTGCGGGGAGTGGGGGTGTGAGACTGAGGCTTCTTGGAAACATGAGGATCCCCACATCTGGTTTAAAAGGCTCCCCACCCCAGAGACTTGTTCTAAAGGGAGTTGTAACCCAATGGAGGTACAAGTTATTACCTGGAATGAGGTGGGAACTAGAAGTTGGATGACTGGAAGAACATGGGGGATAAGGTTATATGTTGCCAGCCCCGACCCGGGGGATGAGTTCACCATTCAGAAGCGAATGCCCCCTCGAGAGGCCCTGCCCATAGGGCCCAATTCAGACCTCTCCCTCCCATTACCCAGAAAAGAGACTTGTCCCAATCAAACTCCCGGAGTAATTAAAAGCCCTACACTCGATCCCCAGAGGCTCTCCCACACCCCAACAATCGGTCCCGACACCTCAGGCCAAGGCCTATCTTTTTTCAGAATGTTACAAACATTCCACCAAATGGTTAATAGCTTGGACCCTAAATTGGGGAATTATTGTTGGTTATGCCTGAATCCCAGACCCCCCTATTATGTAGGAATAGTAGCAAATCAGTCTGTTGTTGTAAAATCAGATGAGGGCAATTGTGACTGGAACCTGCCCCGGCTAACAATAGGAGACCTCCAGGGACCCGGGCCATGCCTCCTATCATCTTCTTACGACCTACAGGCATCCCCCTATAAGTCTGTCTGCTCCGAGGCAATAAGGGCAAATTTCTCCTCTTCCAAAAGAATGTATTATTCCAGTCCTCCAGGAACCTGGCTGGCCTGTACTGGGGGGCTTACTAAATGCCTGCCTTCAGAGCTCCTGCAGGCCACACCGACCCTCTGCGTGCTTGTCCATGTCCTTCCTCAGGTCTACCTCTATAGTGGAGAGGAAGGGAGAGAACATTTAGAGGTAGAACTTAGATCCAGAGTTAAGAGAGCAGCGCCAATACTTGTACCCATGTTTGTAAAAGCCGGAGTAGTGGGGTCAGTAGCCATAAGCACGGCCGCTTTAGGGCTGGGATATAAAAACTATAAAGACCTGAGTAAGCAAGTAGATGAGAATATAGGGCGTTTAGAAAGCTCCATGTCTCACCTGGAGGAGCAGGTAAACTCTCTTGCAGAGGTAGTGTTACAAAACAGAAGAGGATTGGACCTCCTGTTCATGAAACAAGGGGGGTTATGCATAGCCTTAGGAGAAACCTGCTGCTTCTACGCAAATAAATCCGGTGTTATCAGGAAGAGCCTAGCCCTAGTAAGAAATAGCCTCAAAGACAGAGAAAAGAAGCAACAAGATTCTGAAAATTGGTATCAGTCCCTGTTCTCCTGGTCCCCATGGCTCACCACCCTGGTCAGCGCGGCAGCTGGCTGGACCATTGTTGATCCTGGCCCTCCTCCTAACTGTAGGACCATGCATCTTTAGGTCTCTCGCCTCCATGGTGATGGAGAAAACCCAGGACTTAAAGATCCTCCTATTGTGAACGGCAGGGTATGATAATTTATGCCTAGAGGAGGAGGACGATGAGGATGGTGAGTCAAGGGTTTGACTCTCAGCTGAGACTAGTGGGGAGTGTTATGGGGGGGTTTGGTGGGTTAGCATAAGTAAGGCCATTTTGTAAAAGCAGCTATGTAATGTTCTAGGTGGAAAAGTACCACCCCACCTGTAAATGACTAAGCCGGTAAACAAAGGACTAGCTGGGTCACAATGCCCCTCTTGATCTCCTGCCCAAGCCTGTATCCTAGAATTGTTTGTTTCAAATCTATGAACCGCAAAAGGGGACTTTCCACTGTGCACTAGCCAATCAATGTAAAGATCACGAATCCACCCCCCTTTTGTGTATATAATGTTAATGATCACTAGTTTCGGGGTCTCTGCTGGTCCCACTGTTGTTTGGGGCATGGCAGGGGCCCAGATTCGAATCTGAAATAAATTTGTTCGCAGCTCCCCGCTGGTCCTTTCGTGAGTTACTTGCTAACAATTTGTAGAAAAAGTGAGCCACATTTGCAGACGCAGAAGGGTTAGGGAAATTCTAAACATTTCAGATTTACAGGTATAACAGCCCAGGTGACCCCATCCTATGACTTGGATGCTCCTATGGTCTAGATCTAGAATGATCCCCTTGACCTCACAGAGATGAGGCAGCCATGTAGGAGGTGGGGCTTAGTCGCTGAGGAGGGGTCCCTGGTGGTTTTGGGGATTATATATGATCCTACTTCCCCTTACACTCTCTCTCTCTCTCCCTCTCTCTCTCCCTCTCCCTCTCCCTCTTCCTCTTCCTCTTCCTCTCTCCCCCCCCCCACTCCCAGCCTTCATGATGTGAGAGCAAAGGACCTCATATTTCCCTCTCTCTGTCTCTTGCTGCCATGCCCTGAGCTGGCTTGACATGGAGTAAACCCCTGAAATTTCCAGAACCATGAGCAAATAAATATTCCTTCCTCTAAGTTGTGGTGGCCAGTTGTTTTTATTACAGCAGTGAGAATGCTGCTAGAAATAGTGTTCCATTCTTTCCAACATCAGATCCCTGGCTTGGTCCTAATAGACCTGTAGCTGGGAGTTTATGATTCAATAGAGTTCTGTTGCTTGGATAATTCATTTCTAGGCCTGGGCCTCAGTTTTCTCTGCTTTCTGGAGGTAGGAGATGAGAACCTCTTTTCCTTCTATCAGGAAAACCCTCTTGTTTTCATGCTTGGCTTTTAATTGCTGATTAACCTCTTTTAGCCTTTTGTTACCTTTCTCCAAAGCATCAATCATACTTAGCAAAGACCACCCATTCCATTCTCCTGAGTGAATTTTCTTCCACATTTTATCAGATCTCACTTCTCAAAGGAAGCTTTTAACAGTGTATTGTTGCCTTGTGCTAAGGTTATTCTTGTCCCATCTATCTCCAGTGAAGGGATCCTTGTGCTAGCTGCATGGCAGGTGGTCCAGTTCCAGAATCCCAACTTAATGTTTACTTTCTCAGACTACCTGGTACCAATCTTTGCAGTTATCTTGGACTCTAAGATGGAAATTAATGTGTGGGGATGACATTAGGGGATGTTCTTGGGATCAACAGCTGTGGGAGGGCAGGAAGCAGGATTGGTAGGAGGGAATTTGGGTTGTGATGTATTCTTGGCCAAGGCTTCATTCACTTCCTTAGAGAGTGCCAAGGCTGACAAAGTCCTTCAGAGTTGTCCTTTGGTGCAATGAGGTGGCCATATCCTTAAGTTTCACCAATTATGAGTTATAAGTATTGAATATGGGCTATGCCATGGCCAGGTGCTAGCAGTGTTCCAGAAACTTGGAAAATAAGTCCTTCAGCCTCTGAGTTGAATTTGGATAACACATGTAGAATCTGCATGGGAGATTTGTGAGTGCAAGAATTGCTAGAAGACCCAGGGAAAGCTTCTCAAGGGAGGCCCGGATATCAGGAAGGGGTTATTTCTGTGCATATCTTGAAGAATAGTGTTCCAATTTTTACCTACCAAGGCTCTGATGCAGAGGAAACTCAGCATATATTTAGTTATTTAGTGTTAGAGATTGAACCCAGGGGCATTCTACCTCCCAGATACACCTCCGGTCCTTTTTACTTATTATTTTTGAAACAGAGTCTCACTAAGTAGCTGAGGCTGGCCTGAAACCTGCAATCCTCCTGTCTCAGCCTCTCAAGTACTGGGATTGCAAATGCACATCATGGTGCTCAGAGAAGTTCAGCATATTTGAAGAACATAAAGGTCAGTGGTTGAAGCATATTGAGTGTATGTGAGGGGGAATGCACTTAGAGAACAGAGGGGGAGATATACAGAAACCAACCAAGCAATGTAGTGCCTTTTCATTCATAGAAAAAAATGGTTAACTTTATTCTCAACAAAATAGGTGGTCATGAGAGAGCTTTAAGCATTGGATGAATGCACGATTAGATTTGTTTTATTGAGATAACTTTTTTTTAAAACTGCAGAGTTGAGAATAAGCCAGTGATTCCCAATTTTGCTACACAATGAAATCACCCGGGGATAATTAAAGCATACTGCTGCCTGGCACCCACGCTCAGGCCTCCTTATGTAGTTTGGAGTGTGACATGGGCTTGGCATGTTTTAAGAGCTTCCCAGTGAGGAGCAAGCAAGGAGGTTTCCAAGTTTGGCTTTAAATTACAGGACTTGTTCTTGGGGAAGTTGTTCTAAGAGCCCAGGGCTAACAATCTTGCTTGCCCAAGAACCTCTCACCAAGAGCCTGTAACTCTTTCACCCATCCCCCAATCTATATGTCAGAGTGGAGTTCTGAACTCTGGAAGGAGAGTAGCCCAGCTATGCCTCACTCTGTCCTGTTTTATAATTTCACAGGACACCATCTCATAAAGCCCGGGACACATCAATCTCAAAGAAAGGGGATCCTCATAATCAAAGGAGCCCCTACCCCTGTGTGGGAGAGGAATGAGTAGAGTGAGCCTGAGCCACACTAATGGTTAGTGACGCTCCCTGCACATGCATGTATAAACCCAGCCATGGAATCTGGGTCTTGTAAGCCTGTATGAGATATTCATCAGTCACTGTTTCAATGGCTATACCACCGGTCCACCTGTGTAGTTTCCTAGCTAATTTAGCTGTCCTAATCTGTATTTCTTAAATTTTTTTTTCCTTATTGCCCACATGACCGCTCCCCTAAGGAATCTTTTCAGACATCTTTTTCCTATTTGCCTTCCCTATGATTTTAAAATTAAATGTATTTTCAACTGGTACATATAATATAAAATTTGTACATACTAATGGGGTCCCATGTGATAGATACACGTATACATTATGTAATGTTTAAGTCAGGTTAAACATGTATCTGCTCTAACATTAATCATTTCTTCATCATAAAACTTTCCAAATCCTTTTTTCTAACAATTATACACACACACACACACACACACACACACACACACACACACACACACTACTGTGCAATAGCACAATGAACTTCTTGCTCCTCCAACTGTAAGTCACTACCTATTGATGAAACTTCCCTCACCTGTACCCCCACCCCACTCTTCCAGGCCTCTAAACACCACCATTATACTATCAACTTCTAAATATACTATATTTCTATCTATGATTGTTAGTTTTATGTGTCACCTTGGCTGATTTACATTAACTAGATATTTAGTCAAACATTATTCTGGGTGTATCTGTGTGGGTATTTTTGAATGAGCTTAACATTTAAATCAGTAGACTTTGAATAAAGCAGATTGTCATCTATAACGTGAGTGGGCCTCATTAATCAGCTGAAAGTATGAATAGAATGAAAAGATCAGTCCATCCTGAGTAAGAGGTAATTTTTCAGAAGACTGCCTTCGGACTTCCTGTGCAACAGCAGCCCTTGGTCTCTATAGCACACTACTCTCAGGCTCAAATTGGAATGTCAACTGGGTCTGTAGCCTGCCAGCCCACCTTGAAGATTTGGGACTTGGCACCCTCTATAATCATGTGATCCAACTCCTTATAAGAAAACTTTCTGTATAAGTATGTACACATATACTATTAGTTTTGTTTTTCTGGAGAACTCTTACTAATATATGATTTATGTGCTGTGCTTCTGTGCTAATATAGAATTAGGGTGAAATTTTTCAAATTATTGTTCCCCTAGGAGAATTATTACACTAGTTGAAAATGCATGCTTGGGAGCTATGTTACATGGGTCAAATACCATACTCAACATCTACTACCTGTGTGATCTGAGATCAATTACTTAACCTCTCTGGCCCTCTGTTTCCTCATCCTTACCATAGGTGAAAAGTAGAAGTGATATCTTAGGGTTGACATGAAGACTGAATAAGCCAATATCTTTAAGGGAGTGCTTAGCACATATTAGGCACTATTCAACTGCGAGCTATTTAAAATCTTTGTTTTGAAGCTGGGCACGGTGGCACACACTTGTAATCCTAGTACTTGGGAGGCTGAAACCAGAGGATCTGGGTTCGGGGACAGCCTCAGCTACTTAGTGAGGCCTCTGCAATTTAGTGAGACCCTGTTTCAAAATAAAGAATACAAAATAGGGCTAGGAGTGTAGCTTGGAGGTAGAATGGCCTTGGGTTCAATCCCCAGTACCTCAAAAGAAAATAAATAAAATAAAAATAAAAATCTTTGCTTTGCACTTAGTCAATAAAATAGCGAGGGTAGAAGCTCTGGAATTAACTAAAGGGGTTCACATCCTGATTCAGCCACTATTAGCTCTTGTAACACCTTGCCACCTGTGAACAGAAATTAATTAAAACATAACAAAAATAAATTCGAGCTGCTCAGATGATTCTAATGTACAGCAGAATTTGGGGATCAGTAGAGTAAGATTGAAAGAGAACAAGAGCAGAAGCTGGAAGATAAGTTATCAAAGCTGTTACTGAAATTCAGGTAAGAGATGCTGGTGGTCCCAGCCAGAGGATAGTAACAGAAGTGGTTAGAAGTATTCATATTGTGGCTACTTTTCTGACCTCTTCTCTTACCCTTTTCCTTATTCACAACCCCATGCTGCTCTTACTACAGCTTCTAGATTCACCAAGTTCACTTATACCTCAAAATCTTTGCACTTGCTTTTGTTATCTAAGTGGAACCCTTTCCCCAGATCTTTGCAAGACTTGTTCCCTCACCACACATACTCTTCTGTCCAAAATCTACCTCCTCAGTGACATGTTCCTTGATCAATCTACTAAAAGAGCACCTCCAGTATTCAGGAGACTGAGACAGGAGAATCAAAGATTCAAGGCCAGCCTCAGCAACTTAGGGAGACCCTATTTCACAATAACAAGTAAAAAAGGGCTGGATGTAGCTCGGAGGCAGAATGACTGTGGGTTTGATCCCTAGTTCCAAATAAATAAAAGAATGAGTGAATGAATGAATGAGCATCTCTACCCTGGTGTCACTTATGTCACTTGTGGACCCCTCACCCTGATTCACTTTGTCTGATAGTATATGTTCAAGTGTTTGCTACCTCTTTCCCCGACGAAACTGTAAGCTCCACAAGAGAATGGTCTTTGTCCATTTGTTCACTCCTGCCTCCCCCATGTTAGGTGGGAGATTATGTAACCATCCTCTAGGAAGTTCCTAGTGCATGCCACCCCGATTTCTGATGTGGTGGGGATTTATCATCATTATTGCAGGGTTCTTTATGCATATACTCGAATGCCACATAAACCACAGGGATGGGATTACAATTGAGCGCTTTGTGCCTGGGCTTAATTAATGTTCCTGGTCAGCTTCCTTCCATCCTCCCAACTTTCATCCAACCACTCAGAGCCCCACTCTTCCTCTCCTTGGCCTTGAGGGTCCACATGTTTATCTAAAGTATATTGATATAGATTAGAGCCCCTTTAGGAGTCATATACATAACTAACTGTTGACACACAACCTGATTAAATTCTGAGCCACTGAGTAATTTTAGGCTAGAATCTCTCCTTCTAACCAGTGCCTGTGTGTCAAGCTCTTTCCCACTAAGGGCAGCATCAGCCTCTGGCTAAGGTCTACTTTATGGGATCTAATTTTTCTACCATTCCCAACTCTTGCTTGAAGAGGACAGAATACATTTCCCCTCTTGTGATGATCATGGAACCATATATGATTTCTCATGTTTAGAGGTTTGGGCAGGTTTATATAGCTGGTTCTTAATTGCCATGTCATGAGGAGGAAATAAAATGGACATTCTTTGAGCATCTTCTCTGTGCCAGGCACCGTGCTATCCAGATGATTTTACATATGTTATCCATTTATTTTACAAAACAAAAACTGAGAGTTAGATGCTCATCTTACAGGCAAAGAAAATGAGATTTAGGTAGATGAAATAAATTGTTGCAGGTTTCAGAGCAAAAGGTAGTATCTCACTATGGGCCTTCAGTGATTTGGCCATTAATAAATGTTTCTTGAATGCATGACAAACTAGAGCTGGCATAAAAAGCAGGGCCCATCCAGTCCCTGATCTCAGATTCCATTTCATGCATTTATTCAGTCCAGACCTGTGAACACTACATGAACTCCATTGCTCTTCAAAGATCCATGGTTTGGGGACTTGGGAGGTGTTGTAGAACCAAGGCAAGGAATCTGCTTCTTTTGTGCCCCTATGGTAACCTTTCACTACCACTCCAACATAGTATTAGATAAACAATTGGATTTTTAAAAATATCATAGTATCCCCCAGGTTCATCTATGTCGTAGATATGACAGAATTTTTTTCTTTCAAAAGGCTGAGTAATATTCCATCATAGTCAGGTATGGTGACACATACCTGTATTCCCAGTACTCATGAGGCTGAGGTAGGAGGATCACAGGTTTACGACCAGCCTCAGCAATTTAGCGAGGTCCTCTGAAACTTAGTGAGACCCTGTTTCAAAAATAAAAAATAATATAGAGCCGGGGGGTATAGTTCAGAGGTAGAATACTCCTGGGTTCAATCCCCAGTACCACACAAAAAGATATTCTATCATGTGTATGTAACACATTTTCTTTATTCATCCATTCATCTGTTGATGAACATTTAGATTGCTTTCACTTTTGGCTATAGTGAAAAATGGTACAATGAGCAAGAGTCTACAAAGCTCTCTCCAATATATTAATTATATATTCTTTGGAAAAACACATAGAAGTAGGATTGTTGGACCATGTGACAATTCTACAGTTATTTTTTGAGTAAAATTCTCACTGTCAAACATACAGAAGTGTGTAAATGTGTGTGAGATGAATGGCTAAGAACATGAGGGGACAGGATCCTGACTGGCAGGTGAACAAGACTTGTGCTGTATGCTGTTTTGGCTCTAAAATTCTGAGCCTCTCTTCAGTGAATGTTTAGCAATACCAGCTAGAAGTCATCCTAGGAATAGCTGGCTCCAGACTCAGTAGAATTGATGGACTGGGAAGCAAACTGGTGAAGCCCAAGCCTCTGCACCTCCTCAAATTCAAATGTTGACATCCTCACCCCTAACATGATGGAATTAGAAGTCATGGCCTTTGGCAAGTGATTTACTCGAGAGAGTGGAACCCTCAAACTTAAGATTAATGCTCTTATAAATGAGGCTCCAGAGAGCCAGATCTTTCTCTCTCTGACATGTGAGGACACAAAATGAAGGCAGTATTATATGACCCAGAAGAGGACCCTTATCAGAACCTGATCATGTTGCCAACCCCCTCTTGGATGGCTAGCATCAGGGCTCTGAGAAATAGATTTCTGTTGTGTAATATCACTCCATTTATGGAATTTTGCTATGTTGGATTGACTGGGTAATGATGACCTGGCTTCACATTTTGTTTCTGGTCTTCTGGCTCCTCAGGGCCCATGTGTTGCTTGAGCAGTGTTTTAAGACAGAGGTGATTCAAATGCCCTTTCAATATGTTACTAGATATGAAGTCTTATTTTTCTCATTTAAGAGGAAGAGTCATGTGTCCTAATACATAATGAAAAAGAGGGGAAGTTGAAAGGGTAGTATGATCTGTGCCTATTAGGTCCTGGGTCCATTTTCCTCATCTCTAACTGTTCTGGTTGAGGAGCATCATCTTTGGCCCACTGCAAGGCCACTAGCAGCTAATATTGATGCATATGCAAATAAATGATTATCTTTTTATTGTGGTTAAAATACATAATATGAGCCGGGCGTGGTGGCGCACGCTTGTAATCCCAGCATTCGGGAGGCTGAGACTGGAGGATCCGGGTTCGCGGCCAGCCTCAGCTACCTAGTGAGGCACTCCGCAACTTAGTGAGACTCGGTTTCAAAATAAAGAATAAAAAATGGGGCTGGGGGTATAGCTCGGAGGTAGGATGCCCCTGAGTTCAATCCCCAGTACCGCCAAAAAAAAAAAAAAAAAAAAAAAAACATAATATGAAATCTACCATCTTCAATTTTTAAATGTATAGTACAGTATGGTAACTATACATACATTGTTGTATAGCAGATTTCTGGAACTTTTTCATTTTTCATAACTGAAACTGTATGCTTGCTCTCCTCCCTCCTAGCCCATTGAAAACCATCATATATGGCCAGGCATGGTGATGCATGCCTGTAATTTCTGTACTTGGGAGGCTGAAACAGGAGGATTACAGGTTCAAGGACAGCCTCAGCAACCAAACAAGACTTTCAACAACCTAGTGATAACCTGTTGCAAAAAAATAAAATAAAATAAAAAGGGCTGTAGGTATATCGTGGAGGTAGAAACCCCCTGGGTTAAATCTCTGGTACCACTAAAAATGAGTAAAAAAAGACATACATGTGGATTAATTCATCATCTGCTCTCCTGTGATTGTTTTATTTAACTTATCATAATGTCCCCCAGGTTAATATACATTGTAGCATATGACAGGATTTTCTTCTTTTTTAAAATTTATCAGTACATTGTAATCATACAACATTATGAGGTACAGGATGGTAGAGGCATAAATGCACACATCACTCATTTAGGCCTTCATCAATTCCTACCCCATTCCCTCCCCCCTCCCTCCTCCTGTTCCAATTAGTGACTGACTTTGATATGTTAGTGAATGTACATCATGGACATTAGAGTGCTTCCCTCTTCTCCCCTTCCATCTCCCTCAGTTAGGTCACCGTCTTTACTCATCTAAGGTTTCTCTCTTTGTCTAGATTCCCTCCTATGTCCTGTTTTCTCCCTAGCTTCCACATATTAGGAGAACATCCAACTATTCACTTTTTGTGACTGACTAATCTCACTTATCATAATATTCTCCAGTTCCATCTATTTTCCTGCAAATGACATAATTTTGTTCTTCTTTATGGCTGAGTAAAATTCCACTGTGTACATATTCCATAGTTTTGTAATTCATTCATCTGTTGATGGACATCTTGGCTGGTTCCATAGTTTGGCAATTGTGAATTGTGCAGCTATAAACATAGATAACATAGACACGCATGCATTAGTTTGGTAGTTTGGTTTCCATTTCTTTGGGTAAATACCTAGAAATGGTATAGCTGGATCACATGAGGGGTTCATTCCCATTCTTCTGAAGAGCCTCCATACAGTTCTCCAAAGTAGTTGCACTAATTTGTAGTCCCACCAGAAATGCGATAGAGTTCCCACTTTTCCACACCTTCACCAGCATTTGTTGTTGTTGTTTGTGTTTTTAATGATTGCCATTCTAATAAAGGTTAGGTGAAATCTCAGGATAATTTTGACTTGCATCTCTCTGATTGCTAATGATATTGAACATGTTTTCATAAATTTATTGGCCATTTGTATTTCTTCTTTTGTGAAGTGTCTATTTAGTTCACTTGCCCATTTTTTGATTGGGTTATTTGTTTTCTTAGCGGTGAGTTTCTTGAGTTCTCTGTACATTCTAGATATTAGCCCTCTATAGAAGGAATAGCTGGCAAAAATCTTTTCCCATCCTGTCAGCTCTTTGTTGAGGTTCTTGATACTTTCCTTTGCTGCACAGAAGCTCTTCAGTTTAATGCAATCCCATGTATTCACCCTCCTTTTAATTTCTTGTGCCTTTGTGGTCTTGTTGATAAAGTTTTTATCTGTGCCTATGTGTTGAAATGTTGGACTTATGCCCTCTTCAAGTAGTTGCATGGTATCTGGTCTGATTTCCAGGTCTTTCATCCATCTTGAATTGACTCTTGTTCAGGGTGAGAAAGTGGAGTTTATTTAGATTTTTCTGCGTATTACTTAACCAGTTTTCCCAATGCCATTTGTTGAAGAGGGTATCTTTTTTCCAATGTGTGTTTTGGGCCACTTTGTCAGAAATCAAATGGCTGTGAGTGTGTGGATTTGCTTCTTCTATTCTGATCCATTGGACTATGTGTCTGTTTTTGTGCCATTACCATGCTGTTTTTATTATTCTAGCTTCGTAGTATAGTTTGAAGTCAGGTATTGTGATGCTTCCTGTATGGTTCTCGTTGCTCAGAACTACTTTGGCTATCCTGGGGTTTTTGTTGTTCCAAATGAATTTGAGGACTGATTTTTCTATGTCTGTGAAGAATAACCTTGGTAATTTAATGGGTATTACATTGGATCTGTAGATCACTTTTGGAAGAATGGCCATTTTGATGATATTTATTCGGCCTATCCAAGGACATGGAAGATCTTTCCATCTTTTAAGGTCTTCTTCGATTTATTTTTTCAACGTTTTATGATTTTCCTCATAGAGGTTTTTTACCTTCTTTGTTTGGATTATTCCTAAGTATTTTATTTGGGGGGGGTATTGTGAGTGGAAGTGTTTTCTGGATATTTCTTTCAGTGGAATTATGTTTATCATACAGGTAAGTTTCTGATTTTTTAAGATTGATTTTTTTATCCAGACACTTTGCTGAATTTATTGATCAGTTCTATAAGCCTTTTGGTTAAGTTTTTTGGGTCTTTTAAGTATAATATCATGTCGTCTACAAATAGAGATAGTTTTAGTTCTTCCCTTCCTATTTGTACTCCTTTGATTTCTTCTCTTGCCTTATTACTCTGGCTAGAGTCTCAAGTACTATATTAAATGGAGTGGTGGTAGTAGACATTCTCATCTTGTTTTATTATTAGGGGGAACTCTCACAGTTTTTCCCCATTTAATCTGATATTGCTTGTGGGCCTATTGTATATTGCCTTTATGATGTTGAGGTATGTTCCTTCTATTCCAATTCTCTGCAGTGCTCTTAGCATGAATGGGTGTTGGATTTTATCAAATGCTTTTTCAGTGTCTATTGACAGGATAATGTGATTTTTGTCTTTGGTTCTGTTTTTGTGGTGAATAACATGGATTGTTTTTCATATGTTAAACCAGTGTTGTATCCCTGGGATGAACCCAACTTAGTGTTGGTGTATAATTTTCTGGATGTGGTTTTGAATGTGTGTTGCTAGTATTTTGTTTAGCAGTTTTACATATAAGTTTATCAATGATAGAGACTCATAGTTTTCTTGAGCTGTCTTTATTTGGTTTTGATATCAGTGTGATGTTGGCTTCAAAGAATGTATTTGGGAGGGTCTTATTTCTTTTATTTATTTAATTTTTTGGGGGGGTGGGTACTGGGGATGGAACTCAAGGACATTCTACCTCTGAGCTATACTCCCAGCCCTATTTTTATTCTTTATTTTGAAACAGGATCTCACTAAGTTGTGGAGTGTCTCACTAGGTAGCTGAGGCTGGCCGCCAACCCAGATCCTCCAGTCTCAGCCTCCCAAATGCTGGGATTACAAGCATGCACCACCACGCCCGGCTCATTTCTTTCTATTCCATGAAATAGATTGAGGAGTATCGGGATTAGCTCTTCTATAAAGGTTTTATAAAATGTATGGGAGAAACCATCTGGTCATGGGCATTTCTCAGATGTTAGGCTCTTTATTGCTGCCTCAATCTCCTTGGATGCTATTTGTGGTTTTAAATTTTCTATATTTTCTTGGTTAAGTTTAGGAAGGTTGTATGTGTCTAGAAATTTGTCAATTTCTTCCAAATTTTACATTTTCTTAGAGTATAGTTTTTGAAAGTATTTTCTGATAATCCTCTGGATTTCCACACTGTCAATGGTAATATCACCTTTTTTATTTCTTATTTTAGTAATTGGGTTGATTTCCTTTTTCTTTTTGTTAGGTTGGCTAGTTGTTTATCTATCTTGTTTATTTTTTTGAGAAATAAGTTTTTGGTTTTGTTGATTTTATGTACTGTTTAAATTCTCTGCTTCATTGATTTTACCTCTGATTTTAATAATTTCCTGTCTTCTACTGGCTTTGGGGTTAGACTGTTCCTGTTTTTCAAGGGCTTTGAGATGTGTCATTATGTTATTTATTTACAATTCTGATGAGTTGCAGGTGCTTACTTCCCATGAAGTCATTGGCTTCTTGGCTGGCGATCTCTGGATGCCGCAGTGCCTGAAGTCCCAGCATGGTTAGGATTTCCTGCTTTTCAAAGGCTGAGTAATTTTTCATTGTGTGTATGTAACACATTTTATTGAGTCATTCATTCATCTATTGATTAGCATTTAGATCATTTCCACCTTTTAGCTATCATGAACAATGCTACATTGAACATAGAAGTACAAACATTTTTTCATATAACAATTATATATTCTTTGAATAAGTTCACAGAAATAGGATTGTTGGCCTATATGATAATTCTACACTTAATTCTTTGAGAGAACTTCAATTTAGTTTCCATAATGGTGGTGCCAATTTACATACTCACTGTTTGTAAGTGTTCCCTTTAATCTACATCCTCACCAACAGTTGTTATTTTCTGTTTTGTTTTGTTTTACAGCAGTCACCTTAACAGGTGTGGGGTGGATTATCTTTTAAAAAATGTTTTGCATGTTGCATTTTTACATGGTGCAGGCATGGGGCAAGATCCTTAGTGGCACGACAGACAAAACATCAGTAATGGACACCACATGATTTGGAGGCTTTGTTTGTCTTTGGAAGGAAACACTGTTTGCTCTTCTGCCTCCTTAGTTTGAAGCACTTTTTATTAAGAGGACATAGGTTTACTTATTCCTGATTAGAATGTGTCACACTCCAGACATGCATGTACTTTTGGGGACTAGTATCTCCAATGAAAGAAAGCTGGGATGAGGACTGGAAACAGCTACTCTTCTGGCATGCCAAAGAGATCATTGTCTGATCACTGGTATTTGGCAGTGTTTTTAAGTTAGGATGTCTGTTCCTCTTGGTGATAAATGCTTAAATCAATGATTCACAAACTAATGGACAAATTATATCACAGAGACCTAAAGGTTTAAAGCATCCCAAAATTAGCTCTTCCATCTCTTCCACAATGTAGATCAGCTGTTATTCCCTTAAAGCATACTTAGATCTTTGTCCCCCTGTAAAAGAGCCCCTCTCACTATATGTCATAAATAAAGGATTGTAAGCTAATGCATCTAGTGCTCCCAAGAGTACTGCCCCAGGTCAGAATTGAAATGCCACCACAGTACTTATCTCCCACTGCCAAGACCATTTGTCATGATGCTTCAGTTCTAAATACCCGGAGAATACCAAGTCCATTTACTGCCAAATTTAAGATGTTACTGCTCATTTAAAGAGTTGCCAAAATGTGAGAAGGCACAGAAATGCTGGTATGGTTTGGAGCTGTTGTGCCCTAGACCACTCAGGAAATGCAACTCTCACACGAATCCTTGTCCTTGGAAGGAGCTTAGCAGAGAAGGAGGTGCAAAAGGAACTCCTTATAAATAAATTCCTGGCAGGTGCAAAATGACCTTTTCTGTAGTTAAGGAACTTTCAACTTGGAGCAGCTATAAAAGAACTAGATGATATGGCTTACATTCTGCATGGCAGACAAGAACTCTGATTTTTAGCTAGCAAGTTATAAAATGAAGGGATAAAACGAGCAGTTTGTGGTGTCCTGAATGTACCACCCTCAAATATATGTGGTCATCTGTTTTTGAAATCAGCTTTCTCAGGTCTTCATGACCATTGGAGTAGTTGGGAGAAAGCAGGGTTTCCATAAAGTACAAAGCACTTTCATTTGGCTTGAATTACACACAGGCAAGACAAACAAGATTTCATTCGAGGTCCCCTACATCCTCTGCTACTTTGGACATCTGACGAAGATATTTTGCTAATCATCTTTTCCATGTGTTAGAATTTGTGAGTACTCCAGGCAAAATCTCATCCAGATGTGGCTAAATCCTTTACAATTATAAAAAGGTCAGAAGGTCCTTTTGAAGTCCTAAAAATGTACAAAGCCTCTTCCAGTTCCTTTCTTCCAACTAAGAAGCAAAGAACACCACAAGGCTCCAGAAGGTCATGGCCTCATTTCAGAACTTGGAAGTCAACAGTATTCAAGGATTTCGATTCCTGTAGAAAGCCCATATTGCCTACTTGTACGGCTGCCCTGGGTTTTAAGGTACGGGTTCAATTGCAAGTGAGCGAACACTTTCCATATGAGTTTTCCAGATGTAGACAGGAGGCTCCAACAGCTGGTGTGTTGGTTGTACATGCATTCTGGATTGGGGGCTCCAGTGAACCAGTATGAGGACTTGCTGGGATAAATGTCCTGATAAGTATACACTTCTTTGGTGTCTGTGTCTTTTTGTGTTTCCCATGTGAAATAGAAAGAGAGAGTTATAGGATCATGTGGGGCTGCAAAGTAGTATAGCAAAGGGACTCTGGCCTTCTTGCTTACCTTCTTGCTTTTACCCTTCACCACATAAATCCTGATTATAGAGGCTAGAGTGCTGTACCTACCAGCAAAGTTGAACAGTCCTGAAGGGGGGAGTGAGGATTAAAGACAAAGTCAATACTAAGTCCATTACTGGGAGGGCTGACAGTCAATACTGTCACCTTGAGTTTATTTCACAGGACCTTTTTATACCATGACACCAGGAAGCTTATACAAGAAAAAGAACATGGGAATGTTAGCTCATATAAGAGAAGTAACGTGGAAATGTTAGCTTATACAATGGCAACATAACATACAAAACATTACGTGAGCCAAGGTTTAGTAGCCCCTACAAGACCTATTGTCTTAATATACTGATTGTACCGAAGCCCCTCAACCATATCTCAGTACAAGCATCATAGGCATCTGGATCCAGGTTATTGTTTCCTAGGTCTATACTGTCAGCACACAACGCATGACTGGTTTTAACAAAACATGGGTAATTAATCATTGTCTCCAGCACTAGAGCATGAGGACAAAACCTATTGCTTAATTTATAAGGCTAGTGTAAAATGAAAATGTGAATCCTGTTGCAATTATTACAAATTTCAAGACTCCTAGAGCATAGGATTACACCAAGTACACAGAGCTTCTATGCATGGGGCCTCTGCATATGTGCACAGGTTGTATGCTTATTAAGTCAGCTCTGGCTATAACAAGCTTCCAATTCTTGGAGGAGGAGTCATTGTGTGATCAACTACTATCCTTATAGTCTCCTAGATAAAGGGTCTTTCATTTGGGTTTATAGACCTGAAGGAAAGGCATTGTGGGGTTGAACCCAGGCCTTAGCTTTCTAATAGATGAGCAGGTTTATCCATGTTGTGGTCTTCACAGGAACATACAACCATTTGACTTAGCAGGTCTCCCAGAATTTCTTGAAGTCCACTGTTTGGTTTTATGGTGGCATCACATTGTTTAAAAATTTTAAAGGCAGAACAAAGCATTCCATAAAATAAATTTTAAAAATAACTGGCAAACTTGGGAAAATATTCATAGATTAGAGCACTAGAGGAATATATATATATATATATATATATATATATATATATATATATATATATATATATATATAAAATCTTTGAGGGCTAATATTCTAATTTGTAACAAAAACAAAAAAAAAACTTTGAAAGGTTACTAAAGGACACAAAAGTTGATAGAAAAACTTGAAAAAGGGACAAGCCAACAATCCATAAGAAAGACATAGAACTAGCCCTTAATCATATTAAAGATATTTAACCTTATTAAAGGTAAGTGCAATGGACTGCATGTGTGTCCCCCTAAAATTTGTAAGTGGAAAATTCTAACATTTAAGGTATTGGTATTAGGAGGTAGGGCCTGTGGTAGGCAGCAAGGTCGAGAGGGTGGAGCCTACATGAAAGGTATTAGTTCCCTCATAAAAGAAGCTCCAGAGGATGTAGTGGAATGAATATGTCTGTGAACCATGAAGAGGACTTCACTAGAAACCACATCTGCTGGTGACTTGATCTTGATTTTCCCAACCTTGGGAACTGTGAGAAACCCATTTCTGTTGTATATAAGCCACCCAGTTTATGGCATTTGGTTACAACAGTCCAAGCAAACTAAGACAAAATTTTAAAAATGTATTTTTATTTTATTTTAATATACTTTTATTGGCTCATTGTAATTGAACATCATAATGAGGTTTACAATGATGGATACATACATGCACATAGTACTTGGTTAAAATGCAAATGAAAAACAACTATCTGAAGAAATAGAACCTGACCTAAAATGTATGCATTATAGAATTAGACAAGGACATTAAAATAATTGTAACTGTATTATATACGTTCAAACAGTTCAGTAGGATCATGGAAGATGTAAAAATTAGATTATAAACCATAGTGTTTATGGTTACAAATACATTTAAAAGAATTAACAGTAAATTCTACACAGTAGAAATAAAGGCTTATACTTGGAAGCATAGCACTAGAAGCCATCTAGAATAAGACACTGAGTCCATCAACATATACAGCATACAGTACACCCTGATGAGGTGGAGTTAGTCCTAGGAATTTCGGGTTGGCTAAACATTTGAAAACCAATCAATGCAATTTACATTAATAAAAAAAAAAGCTGAAAAAGAAAACAATAGACAAAGAATGAGCATTTGGCAAGACCTACCAAACATTTCTATAAAACTCTTAGTAAACTAGGAATAGAAGGAAAATTCCTCAGGCAAAACAAAACAAAGCAGCAGACTAGTACACTAGAACAGAATTATACAAGGTTTAAGACAATAAAATGTCTCCCACTAGTAGTATACATAATATATTTCATACCACAAAGTATTTCTCATACTTCCTCCTCAGTAGAAAAAATTTTCTGTTATTCATAAGTCAACTAATAATACTGTTTGAAAAATAAACATACTCTAAAATATCTTTTACTGATCTTTTATATATGACTATAAATATAAGATATTTTAATAAAACTGAAACTTCTGCAAAAGATACAATTTAAACAACCATATCCTAATGGAATGTTTTATTTTCTTGTTTTTTACAATCTTAAAAAATTGGCAATTTTAAAAGAATAAATTTCACATTTAAAGGTATTTTTCAAAACCAGTAAAATATCTTATATTCAAATACAGGAAAATCTTGAACTTTTCAAACAAAACTTTGCACCTTGGAGGTCACACCTTCACTGATTTAGACATAAATAAAAATGGATTCATCCGATTGCATCTGAATATGTTCTATCTGTGTGCTACTGTTTTTCATTTGGAACCTTTTGTTTAAACACAGCATATGTCTATTTCATACATTACGGCAGGGATTGCAGATTGGAAGTGTGCTGGAAGAGCTCTCAAACAATTACAACCATGAAGGACTTAAACAGGAACAGTGGTAACTATGGGTAACTGTGTACCAGGGACTTTTCAAACTGACTCTTTTGAGTCAGAATCAAGTGACTTTCAAAATACTTTTTTTGGTGCATTGTAATTACACATCATAGTGACAATCAAAGTAATATAAACATCATACATCACTTGGTGGTGCATACATAACTTGGTATATTCCCTTCCATATCCCACCTACCCTCTCTTTCTTCTTCCACACACAATTAGTGAGATTGGTAGTGATACCTTTGTATATGGATGTAATATTATTTGAACTGTTCCCCTCCTAGTGTCTTATTTTCTCCCTTCCTGCCTCCCTCTGCCAATCCACTACTCTACTGATCTCTCATTTGACTGAAATCCCTTTCATTTTCTATTTTCAGTATAGCTTTCACATATGAGAGGAAACATATGGCCCTTGACTTTCTGAGACTGGCTGATCTCACTTAGCATAATATTCTCTAGATCTATCCATTTCCTACAAATAACATATATTTTGTTCTTCTTAACAGATGAGTAAAACACCATCGTGTGTATATATGACATTTTCTTTATCCATTCATCTGTTGACAGACACCTAGGTTGGTTCCATAATTTGACTATTGTGAATTGTGCTGCTATAAATATGAGTATGTGTATATCACCACAGTAAATGGGAAATTGAACTGAATAGAAATTTCTCAAAAGAAGAAATACAAATGGCCAACAAATATATGGAAAAATAACATCATTAGCAGTCAGGGAAATGAAAATTAAACTACCCTGAGACTCTCTCTAACTCCAATTAGAATGGCAATCATCAAGAATACAAACACTAATGAATGCTGGTAAGGATGTAGGGGAATAGGAACTATTCTACACTGTTGGGGGGATTGCAAGATAATATAACCACTATGGAGATCAGTATGGAGTTTCCTCGAAAGACCAGGAATGGAACCACTTCTCAGTATCTTTCCAAAAGGATTAAAGTTAGAATCCAGTGATTTTAATGGATAATTACTGAAAATGTGATAATGTGAAATATATTTATAAACAACATAAATCACAGTACATTTTTAGAACTTATACCAACCAAAGACATTTTGGGGGGAAGTATTTAATCATTGACATCTGCCATTATTTAAAAATTGTGGAAAACGAAGGCAGTAACAAAAACAGGATCATGCTCTTACTTGGTTTAACCTTTGTAGCAAAACTCTTTGCGAATAGCATTTATCAGATGCAGATACACCCACTGCCTCTAACTTGGTTGTCCACTGCTTCACCCCTAGCTTCTTAGCAAGAAAGTGGCCTAATCATTTTTGGGTTTGTGGCCTCCGAAAACATCTTTATCCTATGGATGAACTTTTAGTAGGGTGAAATGTTTGACTGTTTTGAGGACTATTGGTTGCTTACATCGCTAGGTGAGGTGCATCAAACACCAGTAGGAGGTAGCTTCTGGGTGATCTCATTATTAGCCTTTTTTTTAGAGGAGTGTGACTGTCACCCAAAACATCAAAACTCCTCCTGTCTGGGTTTCCCCATTATCCCTACCTTCTTCTCCACATAGGCAGAAAAACCAAGTCATTTTCTGCTCCTATGGGATACAATGTTAAGGGGGAAGTTTGTCTTTAGGGCTCAGAGCTAACCCAGATCTTATCTTTGGTGTCTGGTTAACTGTGGGTGTGTCAGTCTGACCCCCAACTCCATGGGGCCTCCTTCTCTCCTTCCCTCCCTCCCTCCTTCCCTTTTCCCCTCCCTGTCCCTTCTTGCACACCACCACCTCTTTCATTCCTTTCTCCCCACCAGCCATCAGAGAACACAAAGCCACAGCATCTCAGAAGAGGTTGGTTTTATTTTCGCCTTGACAGTAACCCGTTGATGGTAAATTTCCTCTCTACTCCAATGGTCGTTTCCTGGGAGCCAGACAGAGTGAGGTCTCAGGCCTCACTCCCAGTTACTTGCTGCAGCACACTGGCTTCAGCTGGTTGAGCTTCTTCAGCAGCGGCTGGTACTGGCCTGGGAGTGTGAGTGTCGGTGTCCCTGTGGGCCCTCTCCCTTTCTTAGCTTTAGTCGGAGGGGGTGGGAGAATTGCGGGAGGATTTCTTCTTCGAAGCTCCCGCAGGCAGAGGTCTTTTGGCCTTCACACTTTTCTTGAACATCTGGAAGGAAGACAGCGGGGAGATCACAAAGGGCACTAGTTTGGGGGAATAAGGGGAGCAGGGAAGGGAATGAATGGGGCTGTAGTCTGGGAGGGTCGGTACCATGCAGGTGAGGACAGGTAGGTGTGTTGGGGGAGCAGAAGTCACAAGGAACAAGAGGAGGCATTTAAGGGGGGGTCTCGGCTCACTTTGCCCTTCTTGAGCCTGGGTCGACTAGTGACCTTCCTCTTCTTTGTCCCTCCTTGATGACTTGAGGTGAGTCTGCAGGCAACTGCATTCCGAGCTGATGTTCTGGTGGTCTTTGCCATTTCAGTGCCTCTCAGTGGTCTATCCAAGACCTCCCAGGGCCCTTCTATATATACCCCTCCCCAGGGCAATGAGGGGCCACGCCCCCGGGCTTTGTTTGGTCAGCAAGCTGCTCCCTTAGCCAATGACAGCCCTGGGGGAGGGGCTTAGGCATCACAAAGCACCATCTGGACAGGTCCCTGAGGAAGGAGGTATATGATCAGGAGGCCCAGGTGGTCTGGTTGGAGAAAAGGAGGATTTCTTTAGTAGTCCTAAAGAGCCATCCAAACTGACTTAATGGTAGAAGATGGCTGGGATTGAGGATAAAGGGGTAGAGGAAAGGTGCAAGCAGAGATTCTCTAAGGCAAGTGACTCCCAATCTTATTTCTCCTTCCTTCTTCCCTCAGGAGGCTCATTACCACATTCCTGTCATTAACCTTGCTCATACTTCCATAGAGCTTGCTGTGGTGCGCCTTTAAATTGTTCCCATTTATAGATGAACAAACTGACACTCGAAGAGGTCAATGCCTTGCCCAAGGTCTTACAATTAATAAAGAGAGAATTAAGAATGAACCTAGAGGATACCCTAGTAGATGGGCAGAGGGAAGAAAACCAAGGAGAATTGCTGGCTCTTGCCCTCAATTTTCTTAGTGAAGTGGGGACACAGGACAGAAAAGTGTTGTATCTGGGTTTAAGGCGGGGACTTAATGGGTGAACAGGAGAGTTCTTTAAAATACCAGACATTCCTTCCACATCCCACCTCGCTGTGTATTAATGAGATTGGTAGTGATACCTATGAAGGTTTGAACTGTTCCCTTTCTCCAAGTGATGTGTGCATGTGTGAGCTTATCACTTTGAATCTCTCTATGATGTATAATTACAATGCACCAATAAAAGTATAAAAAATTAAAACATTTTAAAATAAAAAACATATTCAGGAGTGTCCTTGTCAGCATCTTCCATAGTCCAAGTGTGTATATAGTCGACACTTCTGGCACATTAACATTTTATACCCAATTCAAAAGAGGCAGGGGAAGGAAATAACTTAAACCAGTTATGTGACAAAGTCAACAGTTGACTGCCTGATATTTTTCACTTTTCAGGTGATTTTATTGGCACTTGTGTATACAGCCTGAGGCCAGGCTTATAGGCTTGTAATTATCCAGGCAACTAAGTCAGTGTTTTGCTTAATTATACAGGAAATGAAAAGGAGAAAGGAACTGTTTATTTTTTCAGGCTGAATTATACAGGGTGAACTGCCCAAATTTACAAGACATTGCCAATCCTGTGGACTTGGCAGCCTGGATTTGTCTGTGTGAGTTGTATCCTGTATTGACCCTCACACTGAACCAAGACTAGGAATTACTGCCTCCCCCACTCTACCAGCCAATTTGTGCTGTGAAATATTTTATTACTTAAACACCTATGGATGGGGCAACTACATTACTTCCCTGTGCTGAAAATTCAACTGATCTACTCAACATCAGCCATCTACATTTGTCTTAACTGCCATGGAATCATGATTCAGTGAAAGCATACTGATTTGATCTAAAGTGTAATTCTGGCATCTCAGCTGACTTTGCCATTCCCTTCACTCCATACAATTGAATTACTATTTAGTAGACATTTAAATAGAAAATGGTGTTTATCAAGTGAAGGAAAAAGCATGTTTTGTGCTAATTAGAAAAGGTAAATGTGTTTTTTTATGTTAAATACATACATACTTTATATATTTGTGAAAAACAGACAACTATAAAAATACAATTTTATGGAAGTTGAAAATGTCCACCTTTGGAGAAACAATTTTTCATTTCAAGAAGAAAGAGGTATTAGGTAGCCAGGTTTTGTAAGTAACCCAAAACACCAAAGGGCCTAAGTGTTCCAGTCTACCAGAGATGACAGGATAAGCTTCTCATCTTGCTGATAAGCCTTAGACAAAAGTGGCTTAATGTCCACTGTGATGGTCAAGAAGAGAAAGTCTTAAGTTTTTGAGTAAGTCATGTTGTTCACTATTGATCCAATGAAAGTGGGAAAGTCCTCCTAGTATCACCATCACCTAAAGAAAATACCAGATCTCTGCGGAAGGCAAAATAATGGCTCTCAGATATCAGTGTCCTAAATTCAGAACCTGTGAATAGGTTATGTGATATGGCTAAGTGAACATTGCAAATAGGACTAATGTTAAGGACCCTGAGGTGTTGAGATTATCCTGGATTGTCCTTCCCTTTAATTATATGTATCCTAGTTCACATTGTGTTTCTAAAACTGAATACCACAGACTGGGTAATTTCTTTTTTTTTTTTTTTTTTTTTTTTTTGCGGTACTGGGGATTGAACTCAGGGGCATTCTACCTCTGAGCTATACCCCCAGTCCTATTTTGTATTCTTTATTTTGAAACCGAGTCTCACTAAGTTGTGGAGTGCCTCACTAGGTAGCTGAGGCTGGCCGCGAACCCGGATCCTTTGGTCTCAGCCTCCCGAATGCTGGGATTACAAGCGTGCGCCACCACGCCCGGCTCTGGGTAATTTCTAATGAATAGAGATTTATTTATCTCATGGTTCTGGAGGCAAAGTAGTCTGAGAAAATGGAACTGGCATGTTCTCAGCAAGGGATAATTGCCTTTTTACTTCATCACAACATAACAGAGGCCAACACATGTCTAGATAGAGCAAGCATGCCAAATAACTCACTTCCCCTCATCCTAGTCCCTAAAAGTAACTTTTCTACTTTCAGGTCATCTGTTTTTCAGTTTCAACATATGAGATAAAACATTTGATACTTGTATTAATCAAGGTTCACTGAGTAACAGAATTCACAGGACACTTATATGGTAAAAGGTGACTTATCAAATAAGCTTTTTTTTTTTTTTTTTTTTGCAGTACTGGGGATTGAACTCAGGGGTATTCTACCTCCGAGATACATCCACAGCCCTATTTTTTATTCTTTATTTTGAAACAGGGTCTCAATAAGTTGCGGAATGCCTCACTAGGTAGCTGAGGCTGACTGCGAACCCGGATTCTCCGGTCTCAGCCTCCCAAATGCTGGGATTACAAGCATGCACCACCACGCCTGGCTTCAAATAAGCTTATAGTCTGAAGCAGTCAGACTATAAGCTTATTTGAAG
This sequence comes from Graphiurus murinus, assembly GCA_004027655.1. Classification (NCBI taxonomy): domain Eukaryota; kingdom Metazoa; phylum Chordata; class Mammalia; order Rodentia; family Gliridae; genus Graphiurus; species Graphiurus murinus. The sequence goes on along the minus strand of PVLC010016538.1, from coordinate 10,529 downwards.
TGTAGTCCCAAGGGGCTGCCTGCACACATAGAACCAGAAGAACCAGCAGCTGGTCAAATAGTTCAAGAACTGGAGTCTCAGAATCAGAGGGACCCATAATGCTGACCAAGTCCAAAATGTAAAGGCCAGGAAACTAGAGAAATGATGGTAAAAGTCTAGTTCAAAGAGCTGAAGGCTGATATCCCAGGCAAGAGCAGATAAATTTTTTTCAGGAAGAACCATGTATGCCTTCATTCAGCTTTCTCCTTTTTATTCAGGTCCTGTGCCTATCAGAACAGTGCTGCCAACATTCATTTCAGGGCTTCCCCTTCAATTTGCCTTTACATAAGCCAATCATCTCATCTACACACCCAAAGTCACATAATCTTGGGTTTTTCATAATCCATTCAAGTTGATTATTCAGACTAACCATCACACTTGTCTGTGTCTGTCTTATTTCGTTTAATATGATGTTCTCCAGTTCCATTCATTTTCCTGCATATGACATAATTTTATTCTTTTTATGGCTAAGTAATGCTCCATTGTGTATATATACCATCTTTTCTTTATTCATTCATTTGCTATTATATACATAGGTTGATTTCATATCTTGGCTTTTGTGAGAAGTGCTGCAAAAACATGGGTATGTAGGTATCTCTTTTATATTCAGACTTCATTTCCTTCAGCTATATACCAATGAGAGGTATAGCTGAATCATATGAATGGATTACAAAATCATGGGATATACATGTAATGGAATTCTACTCAGCAATAAAGAAGAATAAAATAATGTTGTTTGCAGGAAAATGGGTGGCCCTGGAGAACATTATGCTAAATGGGATTAGTAAGTCACAGAAAGTGAAGGGTCATATGTTTTCTCTCATATGTGGAAACTAGGGAGTAATTGGGATATCAGAAGGACTTCAATTAATGGAGGAGAAACTTCAGTGGAGCCAGGAAGGTGATCTAGGGGAAGGGGAGAGGATCAATGAAGGAATCACTTCCGTTGACATTATATACATATGTGAGAATATCAATGTCAATCTCAAAACCCTGTATTGGGAAGGGGAAGAATGAGGAGGAAGCCGAGGGAAAGCCCATCAAGTGCTGTGTGCAGTATCACTATGAAATACATTGATGCAAGACTATAATGCACCAATAAAAGTATAAAAATAAAAGAAAATAAAAATAAATCATGGTATTTCTATTTTTAGTTTTTTGAGGAACCTCTATACTGTTTTCTACAGTGGTTGTACTAATTTACATTTCCAACAATAGTATGTAAGGATTTGTTTTTCTCCACACCCTCACAATCAATTGTTTTGTTTTAATAATAGTGATTCTAACTGGGGTGAAATGGAATTTCAGTGTAACTTTGATTTGCATTTCCCTGGTGGCTAAAGATACTGAGCATTTTTCATATACTTATTTATATTTCTTCTGTTAAAAAGAGAAAATAGGAAACATAAAAGGACTTTGGATAAATGTGGAGAGAGACCAGTAGAATAGTGGAAGGGGACTGGGGGAGGGAGATTGAAGGGAAAAAGGAGGATTGAGGAAGGAAATGGTTCAAATAATGCTTTGGCAATATATAAAGGCATTATTATCAGGTTCATTAGCATGTATGGGGAGGGAGGAGTGGGTAGCAGGGTGGTATACAGAGGAAAGTACACCAAGAGCTATGTGAATGTATGTTTGTATCACACTGAACCACATTATGATGCATATAAATGTATAAATGTATAAAAATGATATTCAGATGATCTACCCATTTTAAAAATTGGAATACTTGGGGTTTTGTTAGTAAAGTTTTTAGTTCTTTATTTATTCTGTATATTAATCCTCTGTCACATGACTAGCTGGTATATTTTTGCCCACTCAGTAGATTTTCACTTCACTCCTGAGTGTTTTCTTTGCTCTGCAGAAGCTTTTTAATTTGATGTAATCCCTTTTGTCAATTCTTGTTTTTGATTTTTGTGCTTTCAGAGTCCTAGCCAGAAAATTGTTGCTTGTGTCAATCTCTTGATGTTTTTCTCCTATGTTTTCCTCTAGCAGTTTTAGGTCTTTTATCAATTTGAGTAGATTTTTGTACAGGGTGAGAGATAGGGGCATAGTTTATAGAGTTTGCTTTTGGTAACAAAGCCTCTCCCTTAAGAAGCCATTAATCCATGAATGGTCGAGCCCTCAGGACTCAGTCACTTCCCAAAAGTCCCAACTATAAGTACAAATAACATATAAAATTGGGGATTAACATTCCAATACATGAAATTTGGGGGACATATTCAAACCCTTGTAACATGAATCCTCAAAAGTAGAGAAACTTTCTCTGACTATAGTCAGAAAGAGATGTCATAGTGGAAAAAGGATTAGAGGAATGTGATATTGTTGGTACTAAAGATAAAAGATGGGTCTATGAGCCAAGAAATGCAGGCTTTCTCTAGAATCTGGAAAGAACAAGGAAGCAGATTCTCCCCTAGAACTTCCAGAAAGGAACACAGCCCTACTTATCATCTTGATTTTAACTTTGTGCTACCCATGTCTGACTTCTGACCCCCATTACTGTAAGAAAATTAATTTCTGCTATGTCACTAATGTGAGAGAAATTTATTATAGCAGAAACACAAAATCAGTAGAAACTTAAATATTGCTCAACAAGTGCCTGGTCAGAAAGGTTATTTTCTCGATTAGAGGACAATGGCAGCATAAAGGAATGCACTCTGTGACTCTCTAACCAGTAGATATAAATTCCAGAATAATTCGAGTTAAGTGGAGTTCAATGTAGCAAAGAGGATTTTTTGGTTGAGGTAATAACAAAGATAATGCTATGGATAAACTAGCCCACATCCAGTTTATTGTTTTCGCAGTGGATCATCATAACCAATACAACTTTCCAAGTTTCTATGGTTCCTTGCCCATGCAGTTTTTGAAGCAGATACACTTACATGAACAAGAAAAGAAAATTCAGAGAGCAGGAGAGAGAAAGAAAGTAGGAGTAGGAATATGTTACTAGATGTTTTTAGCCACACTCAAAATATTTTAATTTGAAATCTCTTTTACACATCAATTTTGGAATTCTAATGGCTTAATCTTAAAGCATTGTCTCATAGTTTCAAACTGCCACCCCAAATGATTGATGTACACACACACACACACACACACACATACACACACACGTGCATGCCTATATGCCAAATTGGAAAAATGTGATTTTTGCTTCATTCTGAAAATAGTATTAATAAAAATAAAAGATGTCATCTAAAATATGGGTATGGGTTTAATGGACTGTGTCATTTTCTCATATTTTGCAGAAATGAGATTTCCCTTTTTATAAAATCATTTAGAAGCTCTTTTGTAAGATATTTATATGTGTGGATTGGACTATCCATTTTCTATTCAAAGAGCCATCATAATCTAATGTGTAACAAGGATCTGAAAGCTAATCAATAATGGAACACAGATATGCCTATGGAAGTATCCATGCCTCCTCAGAGAGGAAGCTGCACAAGAGAGTGAGCCTCCAAGGGCAATTCCAGCTTTATATTTATTTTATGATGATTCAACTCTATGTGTAATTCTTTGTATTGTCACTTCCAATTATTTTTGGAACAAAAATGCCGGGGAAATGAGTTACTCATTTCAAAAAGTGCATTCATATTTGATAAATAGCTTACAGAATAGAAAGAAGATGTTTACTGAAACCAGGATTCAAAACTCTTTCTTGGGGATCAGACTAAACCACCAGATTAAGTATGACAAATCTGCATTTCCCAGATCATCTGAAGCTAATAGTATAGGGATGGACTGAGTTTCCTGTGATGGCACTTCACTAGGAAATAGCATTAAAACAAGGCTTACAGTGCATTCCTTGCCAAATGCAAAGCCCTGGGAGGCCTGCATCCATACCCTAACTTTGTGTTCAAGAGTTCAGAGAGCAGAAAGAGTGGGCGAGGGCATATTCCGGGTTGAGGGACAAGAGAAAGCTCCCATTTTTACTATTCTGTAAATATACAATACCCAGCTGCCCCAAGCATCTTGATCCTCTGTTTATGAATTCTCCTTTCCTTTCTCACTTTTATTCCAGGGTACAGTAGAAGTTTGGGAACACACAGAATTATTTCTTTGTATCTTAGTCCTGCAAAGTAGAAGTGAAAAATATTGTCTTGTGTGGAGTCCTCCCAAAGAAGGGAGCCCCTACCCCGATCTCCCTGGAGCGTCTACCCCAAAAATGGGGTTCCCTGCGGTCGCGCTGCAATGAACACACGACGGGGACTGAACATCAGAGGACTCATCCGTTTATTACACTAGGGGCAAAAAGGGGGGTTAATGTACCTGAGGACACTAGTATCCTCGGCCAGAGCCAATTGAGTTCCTCTAGAAGTCTCTGAAGCTGGACCAACGAATAGTGAGATAGGATGTTAAGTTGAGGTGCCATGCTTTTAGCAAGATGAGGGTCAAGATGTGTGCCCAGAATGGTGAAGGGCAGAATGGTCTGAACCTTATCCGGGGACACAAGACGGCCAGCCTTAGTCAATGCCCCAATGATTTGTTTGGAGAAGGATGAGAGCCCTTCTAAGGACATGGCTCTCAGGATGAGGTCATCCATATAAACATAGCATAAGGTTCCGGGAGCTTCAGCCCAGGGCTTTAATGTTTGCTGAATGAATATCTGACAAAAGGTGGGGCTGTTAGCCATTCCTTGAGGGAGGACCACCCACTCAAATCTTGCATCGGGCCCTTTATAATTTAAAGAGGGGATAGAAAAAGTGAAGCGCTCACAATCATTTTCATGGAGAGGAATGGAAAAGAAGCAATCCTTGATATCTATCACCATGAGATGAAAGTGGGATGGGATAGCTGGGATCCACAGGAGGCCCCGGAGGGGGTTCCCTGTACCTTCATGGTGGTTGAGCCTCTGCATTTCTTTCTGCCTGTCGGTGACACTCCTCCTTGATAAAGGCATACCATTTAATGTAGACCCCACTAGGAAGGACCGCCTTACATAAAATTTTCCAATCCTGGGCCATGCAGAGTTGATGAGCCAACCCCTGCAAAATGGTCTCAGCCCAAGGGGAGTTGGGCCCGTCCTCGCTGACTGCCTTTTTAAATTCCTTTAGGTCTTGGGGTTCCCATGGGTACCATGGGTCCGGTCGAGCTGGGTTCAGATTGACTGGAAAAGCCTGCAACGGGGATTCCCCCCCGGGCATAGGGGGGAGGTCTGTCCCAGAGGGGCATGCTCCCTGAAGGGGGCTTGCCTTAGATTTGGGTATCCCCACCTCCTCTGGAGGGGCAGAAGCCCCTCCCTGATGGGGCCTGGCTGAGGCCATCCAGGCCAGGGAAGGATATAGGCCCCTAGGGGGCTCTCTACTCTTTTTACTATCGAGCTGTTTTGTGCCCCCTAGGTCAAAGGAATCCCTGTCCTTTAAGACCAAGGCTTGCACTGACAGCTCGGCTTTTTTCTCAGCATCGAAGGCCGACCACGCCCCCTCGTCCGGGCTGGGGAAGTCCCCCTCGCCAGTGACAGAGGAGGAAGAACTACGGCCCTCAAAACATGCCTTAAGGGCTGATACTGTGGGATAAAAAACCCAAGGGGGTGTGTTCCCAGTTTGCACCTCCCTCCAGCAAGCAAGGCATTGTACCTGGTCCCAGTTATCAAAAGAAAAAAGGTTTCCCGAAATGATCCATGGCGCCAGATGGACCACCTCCCTCCAGACCTCATCCTCCTGTAAGTCTGACAGTTCTAGCCCTTCACTCCTAAGCATATATTTAAAGGCCTTAAGGGCTGGCTCTTTATCTTTTCCCGTTGGGTTACCCATTTTATATGTGGGTCTACCTTCCCCTGTTGACTGCTCAGCCACGGGGGAAAGATACTCACATTCTTCCCAGGGAACAAGTAGACTGAAACCGGGCGGAGACACCAGCTGTGGGGTCCGCCCGACGAAGGGGCCCCCTACCCCGATCTCCCTGGAGCGTCTACCCCGAAAAGGGGGTTCCCCGCGGAAAAGGAAGGTTGCGCTGCAATGAACACAGACGGGGACTGAACATCAGAGGACTCATCCGTTTATTACACTAGGGGCAAAGAGCTATATAGAGCAGAGTGAGAGGAGTGTCTCCTTGCAGGGCCAATCAGAGTAAATGTCATCTTGGTCATGCCTCTTTGGCTCAGTCCAAAAGCTGATCACGCACTGATCGCACTACCAGGGACCTATCAATGTCTTGATCACACTGAGGAGACATCCCTCGTCCAATCCTGGTTTCTGTTAAACACTCTTAGGCCTCCACCCTCGCCACTTCCCCTCTGTGCCATCTTTGATGCCTTTTTTTCCTTTCCGTCGGGCGGGGCTACCGCCTTCTCTCTGGGGATCTTTCCCCACGCTCTTGCATATGCATTTTTGTTTATTTAGCTATCATTTACCATATATCTTTGCTGAAAAGATGAACATGTTTCATTCCTTTCTTTCTTCATTCATTCACCTGCTCCACAATTCTATCTCAGCATTCTAGTGCTGGGCTTCTGAAAATTTCCATTACTTGTTTCATAAGTAGTGCTTATTCTGATTTTTTTTTGGTACAATATATACAGGTAGAAGGCAGTTTGTTTGGACAGAGAATATTGCTTCTTATGGTCATCTCCTATATCAGAGTTATTTGGCCCCTGAAGGATTACTATGGTTTGACTCCAAGACTAATGCTGAAATTTAATTAAGAAGCAGGACTTTTAAGAGATGATAAGGCCACAGGGGGTCTGTCTTCATGAATGGATTAATCTCTCTTTCTCTCTCTCTCTCTCTCTCTCTCTCTCTCTCTCTCTCTCTCTCTCTTTCTCTCTCCCCATCCTCCTCCCCCTCCTCCTCCCCCTCCACCTCCCCTCCCTCTCCCTTCCCTCTCCCTTTCCCTCTCCCCCTCTCTCTCCTTCTAATATGGGGTGATTCATCAATGCCTTGATTTTTGGACTTCCCAGCACACATAACTGTGAGGAAATAAATTTATGTTCTTTATACATTACTCAGTTCCAGGTAGTCTGTTATAGAAGCACAAAATAGGCTAAGACAAGGACTAAGGAGCTACTGGAGCCTCATTCCAGCCATGGCATATGGAATGTAGGTAAAGACCTTTGACTTCTATGAATATCTACTTTAAAGAGTTGTTGTGAGTATTTAATAGGTACTTACATGTAAATCACTTAGAACTGTGTCTGACTCATGATAGATATTCTATAAATGAAAGAAACTATTTAAAATGGTTAAGTTACAGTTCATTCCAGGTGCCACTTAGAGACCATGCTAAGCAATGGGTTGCTGGTTGCCAACGATTTACATCACAGGCCCTCAAAAATTTGCCCAAATAATGTAGGGTAACTCTAATAATTTTTAAGGGAGGGCTAAGGTATAGCAGATAAGGAAGGCATTCTGATTAAGAACACCTGTACTAGCTGTAGGCACTAGGTGTTAATGCTGTGGTGGTGGGTATGGTGAGACCTCAGCTGGTATAGCAGAAATATGGGCTGTGCATGGCAGTGATTTATATGACATCTTGCAGCCACATTTATTTAAACCTATTAAGTGCATACCAACATGACTAGTGGGAAAACCAAGGAACCAATTCAGTACTAGTCCTTGGCAACTCTGTACTATTGCCCCTTGAATCCCCGGAAACTACTTATTTATTTAGTTAGTTACTGGAAGTTGAACCCAGGGACCTCTGAGCTACAACTCCATCTCTATTTATTTATTTATTTATTTTTAAATGGGGTCTTGTTGAGTTGCCTCCAAAGTACTAGAATTGCTATTTATTGATTGACTGAGCTATGTCCAGGTAAAGCAATTACTGAAGACATTTGCCTTCTCCCAGAAACACTTTGAGAAGATAATTGTATTTGTTTTTGGTAACTGGCTTATTTCACTTTGTGTAATGTTCTTAAGGTTGATCCATCTATTGGATCCATCCAATTCTGTAGCATGTGGCAGAATTTCCTTGTTTTTGAGAGCTGAATAATATTTTATTTATACATCAATGGACATTGGGGTTGCATCTACATCTTTACTATTGTACATTATACTGTTACAGACTTAGATATGCAAGTATCTTTTCAAGATCTTTCTTTCAGGTAATTTGGATATATTCCAAGAAGTAGAATTGTTGAATCACATGGTAGTTCTATTTTGTTTTTTTTCTTCTGGTACTAGGGATTGAACCTGGAAGCATTATACCTCAGAGCTACACCCCTAGCCCTTTTTATTTTGAAACAGGGTTTTGCTAAGTTGCTGAGGGTCCCACTAAATTGCTGAGACTGTTTTAAACTTGCAATTCTTCTGTTTCAACCTCCCAAGTACTGAGATACCAGGTGTGTGCCACCATGCCTGTCTTGGTAGTTCTATTTTAATTTTTTAAGGAATCTCTATACTGTTTTCCAAAGTGACTATATTATTTTACCTTCCCATCAACAGTTCACAGAGGTTCTAGTTTCTCCAAATCCCCTCTAAAACTTCTATTTTCTGTTTTATTGATGGTAACCATCCCTTCTAATGGATATGTGGATATTTATGTATTTTATTCTGTCTTTGCCTTTCAATTATTTCTCATGTACTTTACACATTGTTATGTTTTGGATATAAAATGTCCCCTGGAAAAGCTCATATACTGGCAACATGAAAATGTTCAGAAGTGAAACAATTGAACTATGAGTGTTATAATCTCATCAGTGGATGAATCTATTATTAGATTAATAATTTTAATATATTTCTTGAGTATAACTAGGTAGGTGAGTCATGGATAAAAGAGGCAGGTCACTGGGGGTGTGACATTGCTAATTATATATGTCTCTCACCACCTCTACTCGCTCTGTCTGCTTCAGGTCTCCATGATGTGAGAGTAGCATTCTTCCACACACCCTGTTGCTGCCACCACCATTTATGCTTTTGAGCTGGTCCTATGGACTGAACTCTGAAACCATGAGCCCTAATAAATCTTTCCTTCTCTAAGTTTTTTGTGTCAGGCATTTAGATCACAGTCGTGAGACTGTTCACGAAAACACATCAAATGAGGCCTATCTTATACAGTTTCAGAAGAACAATGAAGAATAAGACACTTTGTATGCTTAGAAGTAGTTTACTCTGGGAGACTTGGCAACTTGTCCTAGAAGACAGCCATAGTAGTTGCTTATTTCAAACTTTATACCTAATGCAAAAGCCTACTTCCTTGTTGATTACTTCTCTAAATCCTCCAAGAGGAGATAGTAACTACACCACGTGCATGCATGGCATTATATTATTTGTCTTCATGTCTGTTTTTCTCCTCTAGTCTGCCCACTCCCAATAATTCCAGTGTGTGAGGTAAGTCTGAAATCAATGAAGAAGTGATATGATGAATAGTATCTTTTGGGTTTAGGTAAGGGTATATGATACAGTTTTAAAAGTTGACCCTCTCACTTAAGAGTCTCCCTCTGGCATGTAAATTACCAGCATTGAAGAGTAGAAACTTTATTTTATCTAGGAAGGTAGTAGTTTCTGAAAGTAGTCAGGATAAAATCAATATAAGTTTGTGGATGGAATTGCATTTAGAACTATTTAACCTTAGAATGGCAGGACTGGCCTACACGGCAATCTGGCCAGCCTACATCTCATTTTCTAGCAAGGAAAACCAAGGTTCAGAGAGAAGCCTTATTCCCAGGCCCAAAGCTAAAGACCAGCAAAGATGGGAGGTGTATCCAGTATAGTTGTGTACTTTCTTGACTACCTAGGCCTGTCTCAGGCCCTCCAAAGGCCCTGGAGAGGAAGATCAATTGATATCATCTTGATCAGCTAATCTTCTTGAAAGGAATTATGGACTTCAATGGTGGGGGGGTCCCCAAAATTATTATGAGGACTCCATCTGTTCACATGGACACTTATTTAAGTCATAAAGACATTAAAACCATTTAGTTAAAAATTAGGTCACATTTCATGAGGACTTTTTAATGTGCCAAGTATATAGTTTTATGTGGAATAACTCATGTAATTTTTGCAATAGCTGAGGCCCTGAGTTCAATCCTCAGAACTACAAAATAAATAATAAATAAATAAATAATTTTTACAACATCTCTATGGGGGAGATGACTCTTGTTATTATCCCCATTTTGCAAATAAGGAAATTCAGGCACAAAGAACTTAAGTAACCAGCCTTAAGTTCACACAAGCTACTAAATGGCATTTCACCTGCCACATTCTTAATAATAGGTCATTTTATTATATAATTGCTATGAATATTATCATCACTAAAAATTTCAAAGTAGAATGTTGAAACTTAAGGACTCTTTTAAGACCACATGCAAATGCATTGATAGGGAAACTGAGACCTGGAAAGGAGAATTATTAGGGCAAGGTGATACTGAGGATAAATGCCAGGGCTGGAATATGAACCAAGGGCCCCTGACTCTCACTCAGATCAGGTGCTGTGAGATAGTGTTCCAACGCCTTCGATTGCCTCTTAGGGAAGGATAGGAGATTAGCATTTTCTGCCATTTTACCTACCTTCTCTTGTTTTCTCTCTTCCCTCTCCTTCCTCCTCCTCCTCCT
>PVLC010016537.1:0-35288 GCA_004027655.1 Graphiurus murinus | reverse complement strand
GTCAATCACTAAACTGACCAGGAGATAGGGGGAGGGTGGGTGGGAATTGGGGAAGGGTTAATGAGAAATATGTGCATGGATGTCTTTACCTGTACTAGTTTGTACCCAACAAAAATGTGTAATTAACCCTGTTGTACCCAAGAAATGTATAAAATTCCATGCTAAAAAATTAAAAAAAGAAATAAAAAATTTAAAAAAAAAATAAATAAAAAAAATAAAAATAAAAAAAAAAAAAGGATGCCTACATAATTGGCCATGTCTGGTCCCTTAAAAGGAGATAACATTTTAAATACTCTCTACATACCTAGAGTATTTACTAAAGTAAGTTGAATAGCATCTCTACTAGAAATTTATCAAAGAAATAAGCTACATTCTCTCATTTTTACAAATTTATGCTTATAATTTATTTATATTTGTTAAAATTAAGTATATTTTGTAATAACAATATGATACTATTGAATATAACAAACTGAAATATAATATTTATGCTGGACATGATGGTGCACAATTGTAATCTCAGTACTTTGAGTTAGGAGTGTCACAGGTTCACAGCCAGCCTCAGCAACTTAGTGAGGCCCTCTACAACTTAGTGAGCCCCCCCCCCGCCTTGTTTCAAATATAAAAAATAAAATAGAATTGGGGGATAGCTCAGAGATCAAATGTCCCTGTGTTCAATTCCTAGTACCATACACACAACAAAATATAATATTTATAATACAGATTTTTAGCAGGTAAGAAGCTAAGAGAAAATAGCTCTAAAAACTATTCTTCTTTATTAAAGAAGAAAATTCTATACAGATTGATAATAAGATGTGGAAAGATTTTTAAATATGTGCATTGCAAGGTATTTTCATAGTGATGTAATAATGCTTTAAATTGTCAATATTATGAAAAATAAGCAATTAAATTTATGACTAATATTACTTAAAACACAACTAAGTTAACACAAATAAGTGAGCTCAAAAATATTAAGTGAAAAAGTGTCATAATGACATACAATGTGGCCTAACTTCAAGTAACTGGTAAATGAAAGATTGGTGTTTGGGAAATGTTTCCGATTAAAGGCCAACATTGCTTTACCCATTGAACCAGAGCTATTTTTAATAACATGAAATGATACATATTCAAATATTACAGGCAAAATATTAATAAGAAGTAAGATTAAAATGACAAACAAACAAAATAACTTTCATAACATTCAATATAATCCAAAAATGTCCTGGTCACAACAAATGAGTCATTTATTTAAGCAATATTCTATTCAATTCTTTTGCATCACAGAAAAGTCTCATATAGTTCACTCTACTAGGATTTAACCCACTGATGTGACCTATCCCAACTATTTTCCTCTTCCAATTTTTTAAACATTGGTAGAAGAAAATAAATATCAAATCTAAACAGAAGGAACTATCTCACTGTTAGGAATACCTGTAACTGGAAAGAGTAAATTTGCTGCCCATAGCTCAACTTTTATTTGAATCAAAACCCTTTCTCCAAGATTTTATTACAATTTATTTTTATTTACCATATCTAAAAATGATAGAGGCATAAGACACCATATAGGTGGAGTAAACTTCACTCATTGAAGAAAATGCATCTTTTAAAATAATTTATCCAGGCAGAAGGGAGGAAAACTTGGTTTGCACAAGAGCCTCCCAAGGGTGAAGATGGGATTTACATCACTGGTTGTACTTAAAATTCACCCTGATGAGCACTGGGTCAATATTTAAGACAGTATTCTCATGGGAGAGATTAGATGACCTGTCCTGCTTTTTCCATTTCTATTTACATGATTGTGTTGTCCTAATGATTGTTGTTTTGGAGAACAATTTACTGGCAAACTGAGTGTTTTTAGTTATGTCCTTGGGAATTGTTTGGCTGTGTTCTGCTAAAGTTTAGCGGTTATTTCCAAACATGGTGAATTAGGAAATGGCATGCCACTGAAAACTGTCCTTTTCCTGAACATTACTACTTGCAGAGGCAGTATTATTAACTCTCAGCTTTGGAGGATGAGGAATGAGCATTACAACTTACCCTACAAATGGAATAGTAATAATGACATTAACTTTATCTGAAAATATCTGCTTCTTCTCCATAATTCTTTGTTTGAATAAAATTATGACCCTTGTCTAACCATGTCTTTGCCTGAAATATTAGCATATATTAATTGATCCATTAATTCTTTCACTCAGGATATGTTTCTTAAGTGTCTACACTAATTGTAATAGATTTTGGAGACAGTGATAAAAATATACACATCTTTGGTGCTACTGGAAAGTGTATTCAGATAAATGAGTACTATGATATGAATGTTTGTATCCTTTAAAAAGTCCTAATCCTAACCCCCCAGCTTGGGACCTTTAGGAGCAGTGCTCTCATGAATTGGATTTGTACATGTTACAGGTTGAATAAGTATTCTTTAAAGGTACATGCATAAGTAAAGGCTTGATGTATTAGGAAGTGCTGTAAACCATTAAGAAGTAAGACTTACTGGGAGGTCCCCAGGTCATTGAGGTAATATCCTCCAAAGAGACTGTGGAACTCTAGTCTCTCTGTCTCTCTCTCTGTCTCTCTCTCTGTCTCTCTTTCTCTGTCTCTCTGTCTCTCTCTCCTTCCTAGCTTGAGATGCGCTCTGTCCATGATGCCTTGCCCTCACCAGATGCCCAAACATCTGGTGACCTAAGAACTAAGTTAATGTCTCTTCTTAAAACTTAATTGTTCAAGTATTTTGTTTCAGTAAACTCAAGTTAATATAGTACCCTTAAAAATAGGCCTAGGAGACCCTATATCTCTTCTGCCATGAAGAACCTAGATCTTTTCTTCAGAAGGTATAATCTATGAACCAGAAGGCAGAAATCTCTCCAGACATTGGATCTGTTGATGCCATGGTCCTTCCAGTCTCCAGACTGGTAAGAACCACATTTCTGTTGTTTAAACAATCCAGTTTATAGTATTTTGTTATAGCAGTCCAGTCTAAAATAATTAGTAATTACAATACTGTGATGATGGTAGCATAGGTGATAATCAATTATATCTCATACTCAATTGTACCTCAGAGAATGTGTTTGCATCTGTGTGTGTTTGCATAGCGTATCAATGTGTATGTACATATAGGTTATAAAATATAAGCAATAAAATTCTTAATGCAATTAAATTTATTTGAATGCTCCAAGGAAGAGTATGTATTAAAGCACTATAGCTATATAACATTAGCTAGTGCTAGAGTAATACCTCCAAAACAGAATAATGATTAGTTTTTCTTTAAGTGTTTTCTTTAATAATTATCTACAGGAGTAGATTTTGTCATTTTCTTTGATAATTCAGGTTTTAGCTTCACATCCATGTGATTCATTAAAATCTCATTTTCCAAAAAAACCCCTGAAATATAATAATCATAAATAAGCAAAGGAAACAAGTCAGCTGATTTTCATCTATATGTGTGTGTGTGAGAGAAATGATCTCTTTCAAGCAGTAACAAGTAAATGTTATTAAATGTTCTAAAATATTTATTTAGAGAAATGGATAACACTCAGTTTAGTTTTGACAGTCAAAATATTATTAATTTCCAAGAAAGTAAATTAAAACAAAGATGAATAAAAAACATGTAGAGACCCCAATTCTTTAATCAATATATTGGTGTTGCCCCATTCTTAAACACTTAGTAGGAGATTTGAAAAATATGACTCTCGACATCTTTGTTTTTTTCTGAGCCAACTCTTTTGTGAAAATAACAATGGATAATAGGATGTCACCCTACTCACAGAAGGGAAAAAGACAAAGAAGCTAAACTTATGAATGAGGTTTTAGTTGTATTCTGTGTAAGTTATAATTATTTTTCTTTTATGGTAGTTGCTTTTTTGTACCATGGGAAAATGGGGAATGAGACACAGCGTTCTTCATAACACAGATTGTTATGAATGATAGACCCAGTTGTGCACTGCTCTGAATTTGAAGATGATGCTTTTTTTGATCACTGGCATGTGGCTGTGTATATAGAAATACAAAACAAGTGGGGCAATCCGTCCATCAATTGGTTATTTTGTTTACTTGAAATCAAAAGAGTTAGTTTGACTGATTCCCCCTCCCTGGATGTTTGGACATGAAATATGTAACCCAGATGTCAGTTGGGGCCACCTTGTCCCTCTGGAGAAATCTAGATAAGATTGGCTTGAATCATGATACCTACTCTGAAAAGTCAAAACCCTTTTCAAAATATTAGTGAAATCCAGGTAGCTGGAGTTCTGACATTTACTCTTCCTCCAGCATCTTATTTCTCTATTTCTTTGTTTCCTGTTTCTTTGTTCACTATATGGTTCATATTTAAACTCTGAACTTTAAAAAAAGTTTTACACTACAAAATGTAGTCCACTTACATGAAACATTCACTAGTGTGGGGAAATTTTGGAAGATTGAAATATGGGAGATGAACATTGCTGCAAAACTAACTAGCTAACTAACAAAAACTCAAAACACAAAACTTCACATTTAGTATGAAGCCACTCAGATTTCTTCAGCCACCCTTCTGGATAGACAGTTTCACTGCCTGTTCAGCCCCACTGTAATCATACTATGGGATCAGTGAGTATGTTTATTTAATGAATTCATGTAATAGATTAAATCAACACACACGTACACACAAACAAGATTTAGATAATAGCAATTTAGTAAAAAGCAAAAATGGAAAATAATCAATTTCCTTATTTGAGAACATGATTAAATCAATCGACATAATCTACAAGTCTGATACTGAGCAGACATTTGAAATTAATGAAAATCTATATATCCTTAAAAGGAAAAGTTCCTAAGACATATCATGAAAAAAATCAAGGTGCAAACTGATGAGCTGGGTATGTTCTCTTTTTGGGAAATACAAAAAAATGCTCCTTTTAGGGAGAAGTGTCAAGTTAGAAGGAATGGCTTTTCCTTTCAGTCTTATGCTTAAGTATTAGTAAGTTAAGCTTAAACACATTATTTTAAATAAATTCATGATGTATGAATTCAGATTCTCTTATTATCTCATTCAAAGTGCTTAGCTACTCCTTCATAGTTATCAGAGAAAATTGGTATTAGAATAAAATCTGAAGTATTTTTTATTGTAATAATTTGTGCTTTGTATCTATAAATCTTTGTTAGGTACAAATTGATAACGACATATGTGCGCACATTTCTCATCTGACCCCTTCCCCAATTCCCACCCCATTCCCTCGCCCTCCCTCACTCTCAAATTCAGTTCAGTGAGTGACCTTGATATAATTGTGTAAGTACATCATGTGCCTTAGGATGTCCTCCCCCCACCCCCCCCCCGCCCATCCCCTTCGGTTAAACCAACTTCTTTGCTTATCGAGGGTCTCTACTTTTTCATCAGGGGGTCCTCTTATGCCCCATCTTCTCCCTAATATCCGCATATTAGGGAGAACATATGCTTCTTTACTCTTTGTGACTGGCTAATCTCACTTAACATAATGTTTTCCAGTTGCATCCATTTCCCTGCAAAGAACATGGTTTTGTTCTTCTTTATGGCTGAGTAAAATTCCATTGTGTACATATCCCATAGTTTTGTAATCCATTCATCTGTCGATGGACATCTTGGCTGTTTCCATAGTTTGGCTATTGTGAATTGTGCAGCTATAAACATAGATACACATGCATCAGTTTGATTTCTTTTCAAATCACATGAATCTTTCACCCTTTACTAAAATCTGAAGTATTTAACAACCTTCTTCCTCTTTCATGCTCTAAGCTCTGGGCACCCTGCTGTGTAGACTTGCCAAGTCTGTTTCCAAGCTAGAGTCTTTGTCTTTACTCTTCTCTTAGCATGGCTTGGAATTCTCTTCTCCACCTGCCTTACATCATTTGGGTCTCTATTCAAATTTTTCCCCCTCTTTGAAGTTTCTTCAAAGAGGGGGGAAAATTTCTTCTTCCCTAAGCTCTCTGCCTTACCTGGTCATTTTCTAGATTGTTGCTCTATTTTACTGGCTTCATAGCACTTCTTTCTCCTTGAAATTATAGTGTGTGTCTCCTCCATTAGAGCATTTACCTTATGAGAGCAATGGCTTTACTTATTTTGTTTATTGCTATAATCTCAATGTCTTATTTAACATTGAAATATCTACTAAGTACTCATTTGATTAATGCATGGGTGAATGAATGAGGAAATTAATAAATTAAGGGATCCACATGAGACTATGGGTCTTATTTTTCTATAATCCAGGAGTTCATCAAAAAAGTTTCCTTCCTAGCTAGGCATGTTGGTGCAGGCCTATAATCCCCATACTTGGGAAACTGAGACAGGAGGACCACACAGTTTCAAAGCCAGCACATGATAACTTAGTGAGATTCTGTTCTAAAGAAATAGATAAAAAGAAAGAAAGAAAGAAAGAAAGAAAGAAAGAAAGAAAGAAAGAAAGAAAGAAAGAAAAAAAGAAAGAAGGACAGCTGAAGGTGTAGTCTAGTGCTAGAATGCCCTTGGATTCAATCTCTAGTACCACAAAAATAAATAAATAAATAAACAAACAAATAAGTAAATAAGACTAGTTTCTTTCCTAAGAGGAATTTATGCTTCCAATCTTAGATGTTTTGAGTATTTCCTAGCTTATTTCAAACAATTTATAGGACTCAAGACTCAGAGTAGGATTTTATAAACTTAATCAAATAATCATTTTAAAAATTTGAACCATTACACTGTACTAACACATATTTTTTATGTAATTCCCCCAACAACCCTATGAGATGGTCTCTAACATGTTATTCATTTTACAGGGAGGAAAGGAATTGGCCAAGATCGTACAACTAGTTGCTGAATTTAGATTTCCAGGGTACCATAATATTCTTATAAATGTCTCTATAGATCATCTTACTTAAGGAAGGTAAATTACCAGATTTATTTTCTTTTATAACAGGATAAAAATGACAAACAGAAAAGAGTATGGCAGGATCTACTAAATTTGGAAGCCAAAATACTATGACAGTCTGTTGCAGTATAAATGCATGCTAATAAAAAAATTCTATCTTTATCAACATACCTATGCTCATTTCATACAATCATCAACATACATGTCCATTTTCTTGTAATAATTACTAGTATAAAAGATTACCTTATAGAAATGCAACATATAAACCAAGTGTGGTGGCTCATGCTTGTAATCCCAGTACTTGGGAGACTGAGACGGGAGGATCCAGGTTCGCAGCCAGCCTCAGTTATTTAGTGAGACCATTCATAACCTAGTGAGACCTTGTTTAAAAATAAAGAATAAAATAAGGCTTGAGGGTGGAGCTTGGAGGAAGAATGCCCCTGAGTTCAATAGTTTAATCCCCAGTAACATACACACACACACACACACATACACACACACACACACACACACACACACACACACACACACACACCATATCGGAAAAACAGATAGGAAAAATAAACATTTTTAAGGAAGACGTACGGACCACATATGTTCCAAGGAAGACAAGAGGTATAATGCCCCTAGGTTCATCCTCCAGTACCAAATAAATAAATAGATCTTAAAATGGGAAGATGATTTTGAGTTATCTAGGGGAGCCCATTACAATCATAAGGATCTTATAAGAGGGAGGCAAACATGTCAGAGTCAGGGGGAGATCTGAAGATGCAAGCTGTTGCTTTGAAGATGGAAGAAGAAGAGATCCTGAGCCTGGAAAGGTGACTAACCTCTAGAAGGTGAAAAGAACAGGGAATAGATTTTTACCTGGAGCCTCCAGAAGGAATGCAGCCCTGCCAACACCTTGATTATAGCCAGGGAAATGTATTTCAGACTTTTGACCTCCAGAACTATAAAATAATAAATATATGTTGCTTTATGTCATTATAATTTGTGGTCATTTGTTATAGCAGCCAACAGAAAACAAAGGTAGATGTCTTTTTTGCTCATCTTTGCTACTTCTAGACTGTACTTAATCATCCTTCTTAAAGATCCCTAGTTCCTTTAGGTACATACTGTCATACTAAACTACCCACTACTCTCCATTTGCTGTCCTCTAGCAATGCAGTCATTAGACCCCTTTATTTATTAATGATCATTACTCTCTACTCAGTCTTTTTTTCCACCATATCTTATCATCATCTACAGTGACTTCCACATCAATGTCTACCATTCACCTTCCACCCTGACCTTGTAACCCCTCGATATTATAGTCAGTGGTCTATTCCTCTATCTCATCCCCACTTTATGGATATTACTATAAATCTTACTGGAAATGGCAACAGAATACTTCCAAGTTTTCCATTTTAAGGCTTTTGCTCTGGAACATTCTTCCGGTATTTTTCCATTTGCTTCCTCTAGTACTTCTATTTGAATAACTGTGTTGATTGAAATGACTCCTTTTTGTTTATTTTATTTATTTATTTACTGCTCATTACTTCTTCATGCCTTTTCTTTGGGTTTACCATCTTAGATTCAATGTCCCACCACTTAGTCATTTCATTATGTAAGCCTCCCACCCAGAAGTCCATTACATTGACATGGCAAATCATTCCATTTAAATTTTAGTTATTTGGTTTACCCTTGTGACTGGAGATAAGCATGCCATCAACACAGACGTAATCCATTTTAAATTCATAACCACAAATATATCTAAGAATTTTAGAATTGCCAGTAACTTTACTATATTACAAAAATGTCTGATTTCTATCTGTCCTCAATCCATCAATCTCCTCTTATTCCTTCTCACTTTTAACTGATTAACTAAATTATTATTTTTCAAATTAAAAAATCAATTAAAATAGAATTTCATCATCTAACAAGCAGTAAATCTACCAACCTGCTTGAGTCTGCCTGTATATAACCATGTTCCCTTCCTCTCTAATATATAGTGAATGTGCTGTTGCTTCTATATAAGGTCAAAAATTCTACTTGTATATCACTCAAGTTATTTGCTCATAGAATTATCAACTTTCTTTTCTCCTCTCTTGCACAATAAATATTATTATATTAATGTCATGTTAATTTTTAGTTCTCAATTTTCTTCCTACTAAGAGATATTTAACAAAAAAGCATACTATATGTTGCATATAAAAACAAAATTCATTATCTCAACATTCCTTTTCGCAATTGCACTATTCTCTCATTTAATAAAATGCCTTCGATAATTATACATTGACCATCTCTACCTCCTCACGTTGACAGCAGATATTCACTCCTTTGATACTGAACACTTTCTCCTGGTTTCCAGTGTATCACACATTCCTGAGTTGTACTTATTTTTCTATATCTTTGAGCCATTTTCATCAGGCTCCTTTGCTAGTTGTAGGTGTTGGAGCTGTCTTAGGGCTCAGCCTTCCTTGTCTCTTCTATCGGCTCTCACACTGTCAGTATGTGAATGCCTTTAAACCAACAACCTCAATTTAATACTTACCAAAATCTTAATAAGTGGGAATTTTTATTTTACAGGTGAGGAAACTGGGACTGGAGCTTCCAAGATGAAGTAAGCCAAGACTACAGTGATACAGTGGCAGAGAATTCAAAAGCAGGCCTATTTGATTGCAGAGTTAAAACCCTTTCTAACTGTATCTCTGGCTACTACGCAGTTGCCATATCTGGGATTTGTAATGTGTGCAGTGAAAACTCTCCATTTGGAGTAAGTATAAAGCAAAAAGAAAGCAGGCTCAATTCCAGATTAGGAGCCAATACCTATCCCTTTTGGCTTCTTTTTCACTTTTGCTGCACCTTTTCACTTTTGGTTTTGTGACATCACAGTTCTAATGATAGCAGTTTTCTCTTACTATCTTTGCCTGAAGCTTTGAGATAAAATTGGATATTGTCCTGAAGCAGAATTGAATATGCGGGAATCCAGGGCCTTTGCAGGCAGAACATAAACCAGCTGCAGTTGCAGATTGGCATTCTTGTTTAAGAATGAGTAACTGACTATTTCTCTCATTGGCTAAAATAAACATGACCCATCCATGCTTAACTTGTTAATAGCTATCAACATAAGTAACACTAAATCATTTCATTAATTTATAAGTATATTTAGCTTATTTCTGTGAAAGGATCAGAAGATATTGATTGAGGCAATCTGAGGTGGGCCTTCTTCCAGTATATTAAAGCTTGTTCTATGTAACAAAGACATTTTGTGAGTCAAAGAAAATATTTTTTATCTTGCTACTTAGAATTGGGTACATCTAGAAAACAAATTTTTTCACAAGTTTTGAAGAATATTAAAACATTTTTTGATTTTTAACACACTTAAAAATTAACAATTGTTCTGGGCATGTGTGACATATTTGCCATCTGATTTGGGCAATAAATGATGTCAAGACTCAGGGCTGGAGATATAGCTCATTGGTAGAGTGCTTACTAGCCTGTGTGAGGGGTTGGGTTCTATCACACACACACACACACACACACACACACACACACTTCACAAAAACAAAAACAAAGCAAGATTAATAATAGCTTATTGTAGATGCAGTATTTTCATTCTCAAATATCATACCTGAAAAGAATTAAGGTTTATTTTGTATTCCATTGGTCTATGAGTCTGTTTACATGCCAATATCATGCTACTTTTGGTACTATAGCTCTGTAGTATAATTTGAAACCAGGTATTGTGATACCTCCAGGATGGTTCTTATTGCACAGAATTGCTCTGGTTATTCTGTGTCTTTTGTTTGTCCCTGTAAATTTGAGGACCATTTTTCTAGTTCTTAAAGAATGATAATGCTATGTTAATAGATTTTGCATTGAATCTGTGGGTGTTACACAGAAAAATTTACACAACTATAGGAAGTTGATTGTTAACAAAGGTACCAAATATATACATTGGATAAAAGACAGCCTTTTCAACAAATGGTGCTGGATAAATGAAAGTAGGCCCTTATCTCTCACCCTGCAAAAGAGTCAACTCAAAATGGGACAAAAACCAAGAAATGAGTCCAGAAACTTTACAATTACTAAAATAAAACATAAGGTCAACTATCCACCATACAGACATTGCAGAGACTTCCTCAAAAAGACCCCTATAGCTCAGGAAATAAAACTAAGGGATGTGGCCAAATTAAAAAGCTTCTACCCAGAAAAGGATACAATTAAAAAAGTGAAGAGAGAGCTTACAGAATGGGAGAAAATCTTTGCCAGACTAATATAGAAAATATATAAAGAACTGAAAAAACTTAACTCCCCTGTAAAAATAATTCAATCAAAAAGGGCAATTGAAATGAACAGACAATTCTCAAAAGAAGAAATATAAATGGTAAACAAATACATGAAAAAATGTTCAAAATCATTAGCATTTGGGGAAATGCAAATCAAAACTATACTGAGATTTCATCTAATTCCAATTAGAATGGCAATCATCAAGAATACAAATGATAATACATGCTTGTACAGATATGGGGGGAAATAAACACTTATATACTGTGGTGGGATTGGAAGTTAATACAACCACTATGGAGATCAGTATGGAGATTCTCAAGACTAGGAATGGAACTATCATATGACCCAGCTATACCACACCTTGCTATCATTCCAAAATAGTTCAAGTTAGAATATAATGCACATGCATGTCCATGTTTATACTAACTTTATTTATTGTGCAGAAATGTGTTCATGTGTATAAAGCAGAAGTTGCATGCTAGCAGATATGGCTGAATATGGTGTGAGACATGTTTTGTTTGGCATGCACAGTGCTTTAGCTAGCAACTGAACCAATATTTGAAATCTGGAGATTGTATATGAAAACAAAAATTTCTGATTCATCTTGAAAATTCAGAAGGTCTGACAGCAGTGTAGTTACCTTTTTGTAGGCAACAATTATCCATGCATTGGAAAACCTATAATTCCAAATGCTTCCTTTGGTATCTGTGAGATTCACAGAGCCCAAAGGCCTAACTGTAAAGTTTTTTGAATCTCACCAGCTATGCCTCCATCCCATCAGTAAAAGCTCCCAAGTGACTAGTTCTCCTCTCAGTCTAACTAGCTGCACCCCACCTGGTCTACACTCTGACAGGTTTCATCTTCCTGCCAGCCTGTGAGATCATTCAGTGCTACCAGTCACTTCCTCCTGTTGGGAAAACAGGTACCCTGTTCTCTTGCTACTCCAAAGTCTGTCTTTGAGTCTGTGGTGGTCCTCTCTGGTCCATGTGCAGCTTCCATGTGGCCTTGCTCCCCCAGGTTATGTGTAGTGTGCAGGTTCATGTCTCATTGCAGTGTCTCCTCTGTCTGGTGTTGGGTGTTGCATTTTTATCCATCTTGTACTAGTTAGGACAGAGTATCTCTTCTTCAAAAATGGGTGTTTAGGAGATAGTCAGAACAGCAGCTGTATCTTTAGAGAGGAAATATACTTCAGTTCTTCACACTCATGTCCAGTACTGTTCACTATTTGATTTTTACTTGCCTGTTTCCTATAGGCAACTGTGTTGTACTCTAATTATGTACATGCAACA
This sequence comes from Graphiurus murinus, assembly GCA_004027655.1. NCBI lineage: Eukaryota > Metazoa > Chordata > Mammalia > Rodentia > Gliridae > Graphiurus > Graphiurus murinus. Next base: position 22,876 of record PVLC010016537.1, on the reverse strand, counting down.
CTCCCAAAACTTACAGTTATTTATTATTTTATCATGCTACAGACAAATTGAAGCAGGGAGGCCTGGTGTAGTGGCATGTCTGTTATCCCAGTATTTGGGAGGCTGAGACAGGAGGTTCACAGGTATGAGGCCAGCTTTGGCAATTTAGTGAGATCTTGTTTCAAAATAAAAAGGACTGGGGTATAGCTCAGAGGCAGAATGCCCCCAGATCCAATCCCCAGTACCAAAAACAAAACAAAAAAGCTGGGCCTGGTGGTACATACTTGTAATGTCAGTACTTGGGAGGCTGAGACTTAATGAGGCCCTCCTTAACCTAGAGACCCTGTTTCAAAATAAAAAATTAAATAGGGCTAAGAGTGTATCTCAGAGGTGGCACCACCAACAGCAAAATTAAAGGTCTAAATAAATGATGTGTGCATGTATACCTCTACCATCCTATACCTCATAAAGTTGTATAATTATAATGTACAAATAAATTAAAAAAACAAAAACCAAACAAATAAATAAAACAAAAAATAAAAAGCAAAACAAAAATGATAGAAGCAGGGAGATCTGAGCATTGAAGAGGTGGGAAAATGTTCTGATTTAAGGTAACATTCAAAGTGAACCTTGAGAGTATGAAAGTTGAGGTAGAGGTAGGGACAGGAAGAAGGAAGTTGTAAGTTGGCATAGATCTCCTTTTCAAGAACATAAAAAGTCTTTGCCTCAGTCATGCTAGATCTTGGTACTGATAGGCTTATGTTCTACTATAGGGTCATCCAAGCAGTGCTGAGAATAATCAAAGCAGAGTGTCCTAGGCAAAAACTTAGGAAACAAATATTCATTATCAGAGATTTGCTAAGGGAAGAATAGATTTTGTTGTGGAAAATGGCAGAATGTAGAATTAGAAATATAGAGTTAGATCATATTAGAATTATTTCTTTGGTGTAATGTAGACTGTATTTTCAAACCAAAATTTTAAGCATGGGTGTGTGATTTATGTTCAGGTCATCCTTCAGCCAGGTGATGGGTGGGTGACAGCCATAGTGTCAAAACTTCAGTGGAAAAGAGCTAAAGGAAGTTGCTCTGGGCATTCTTCAGGCATTTAAACTCATTGTATTTTTTAAAGATATTCAGTATTTTCTAAATAAATAAGAGTGATGTATACAATAAGAAATTTTGAAGGTTGGAAACCTCATGGTATTGTGAGGTACTGCTGGGTTAACTCCCTAATCTATGTGCTGAGCTCAGGGTAAATCTCATCTGGCAGCTCTTGCACATGAGTTTGAAGTGCTCATAAAATATATTTGATTAGGGAGTTTACTACTCTATACTGGTTTTGATTTTGTGCTCACTCTTTGTTTGTGTTGTAGATGTTTATTTGTGTGTCCAATCCATTCTTCCCTGTGAACATATTCAAGTCAGAATATTATTTCCAGATCAGTGCTTTGAAACCACACACCTGGTCAGATGCAGACATGTTAGACGGCTGCAGGCATTTATCCATCCCTCTTTCTCATGTGTAATGCCTAGAGCAGAGGGAATGTTGTAATTCTTCTGCATTTTGGTTAAGTTTTGGTGCTTCTTTTTTATATCTAGCAGTGTACTAGGCATGTCAAGTGGTTTTGTTTCTCCTTCCTCCTCCTCTTCTTCCTCCTCCTCCTCCTCCTCCTCCTCCTTCTTCTTCTTCTTTTTCTTCTTCTGTTTAACTTTTATTAACATCATATATTTTATTTAATAAGTGCTTTTTACACTCGAAGATGATGTGTACTTAAAAATTTTTTTAAAATAGCATTTGATGTTGGCTGCGGTTAAATGATTAGGCTGAAAAAATATGTCATAGCATCAACTAACTTCACAACTAGTGGTGGTAAATAACTCTAAAAACAGCATGTAATATAACAATGAGTGCTCATGTTTTTATTTTTGATTACCTAGTATGTGAAAGATATTCCCTTAAATTGTGATGTAAATGGCATCGTGTAAGTTTATTTCTAGGCTTTCTCTTCTATCATATTAGTCTATGTGCCTGCTTTTATGCCAGTATCATGCTATTTTGGTCACTATAGGTTTATAGTACATTTTAAAGACATATATATTTTATAATGCCTTTTGCTTTGTTCGTTTTGCTGGAGGAGAAAGCTTGTGTGTGTGTGTGTGTGTGTGTGTGCACTTCTATATAAATTTTAGTTTTCTTTTTCTAGTTCTGTGGAAAATTCTACTGATACTTTAATAAGGGTTGCATTAAATCTGTAAATTGTTTTGCATAATATAAATGTTTTAACAGTATTGTTTGATTCCAACCCATAGACATGGGATGTATTTCTATATTGTGTGTGTCTTCTTTAATTTATTTCATAAATATTTTATAATTTTCATCTGATTAGATTTATTCCTACATATTTTTGTAGCATTGTAAATGGGAGTACTTTCTTGATTCATATTTCAGATAATTCATTATTGTCATATGAGAGTGCTACTGATTTTTGTATGATGATTTTATATGCTACAACTTAATCAAATTCATTAATCAGTCTATTGGTGGAGTCTTTGGGGTTTTCTATATATAAGATCATGTCATTTGCAAACAGTAACAATTTGACTTCTTTTCCAATTTGAAGACCCGTTGTTTCTTTCTCTTGCCTCCTTGTTCTGGCTAGGAATTCTAGCACTATGTTGAATAAAATTAGTGAGAGTGGCCACTTTGTCTTATTCTAGATCTTAGAGAGAAATCTTTGAACATTTTTCCACTTAGTTTAATCTTAACCATTGGTCTTTAGAGTGGCCACTTTGTCTTATTCTAGATCTTAGAGAGAAATCTTTGAACATTTGTCCACTTAGTTTAATCTTAACCATTGGTCTTTATTATGCTAAATTAGACTTCTTCTAAACCTAACTTTTCAACATTTTTATCATAAGAGGATATTGTATTTTGTCAAATGCTTTTTGGTTTTTTATTTTATTTTTTTAATTGGTGCATTGTAATCATACATCTTTGTTAGGTACAAGCTGATAAAGGCAATACATGCACACATTTCTCATTTAACTCTTCCCCAGTTACCACCTCACTCCCTTGCCCTCCCTCCTTCTCAGGTTCAGTTTAGTGATTGACTTTGATATGTTTGTGAAAGTACATCATGTGCATTAGGGTGCTCCCCTTCCCCATCACCTTCAGTTAAGTCAACTTCTTTGCTCACCTAAGGTTTTTCTTTCTTCATCTGGAGTCCCTCTTATGCCCTATTTTCTCCCTAGCTTTCACATATTAGGGACAGCATACAATTTTTTACTTTCTGTGACTAACTAATCTCACTTAACATAATGTTTTCCAGTTCCATTCATTTCTCTGCAAATAACGTGATTTTGTTCTTCTTTATGGCTGAGTAAAATTCCATTGTGTAAATATTCCATAGTTTGGTTTGTCTCTAAATGTCACTTGGCATTTTACTTTTGATGACTTTAGAATTCTCTCCTTGGCCTCTACATTAGTTATTTTGATTATTATGTGGCATGGTGAACCTCTTCTTTGGTCTTGTCTAGAGAGGGTTCTATATGTTTCCTGTACCTGTGTGTCAGCTTCTCTTTCTATGTTTGGAAAATTCTCTGATATTACTTCTTTGAAAAGGTGGTTTATTCCATTAGTTTCAACTTCTAATCCCTCTTCTATGCCTATTATTCTTAGGTTAGTTCTTTTAAAATTGGCCCAGATCTCGTCAATGTCCAATTCATACTGTCAAATTTTTTTTCTAAATTACGTACTATGGATTTGTTTTTGGAATGGTTATCTTAAGAGTGATATTCTATTTTCCATGTGGTCTGATCTACTGCTTATAGTTTGTATTGATGCCTTCACTTCAATTATTGCATCTTTCACATCCTTCATTTCCTTCAAGGCTTCTCTTTGATTCCTGTTCAGGGTGTCAGATTCTTTGTTTATTTGTTCCTTTATTTCTTTCCAGCTCTCTCTGCATTCTTTCTGGAAGTTTTGTATCATTTCTATTATTAAAGATCTAAATTGTTCTTCTGGTAATCTCTGCCATTCAGTGTTGTTGTGTTCTGTTATTGTGGGATTGTGTTGACTCATTGTCTCTTTGCTATTTTTCCTTCCCATGGTTTCCCTGTTCTTAAATTTATATCTTTACTGCTCTTGCAAGCTTTCTCTCAATTTATAGGTTTCTTATTTTTATTTTTTCTCTGTGAATAGTATCTTGTACTGAGTTGCAATTACTCTAGGACTTCTTCTGCCCACTCAATTGGTGCCTTTGGTGGGTTTCAGGTGTTGACTTCTAGGGTGTCTTTGTTGCTTCTGTTATGGGGATTCATATCAGGGATGTAAGTAGGACAGTTTGTGGTCTCTGTATTTTTAGGCCTTGATGTGGGATGTGTTGAGGTATTCTTTCTATCAGCAGAGGTGAGTATACTTAGGGTTTGACTCTCCTTTCTGGTGGTTCACCTCTCTGATCCAATCTCTGCAGTGGGGGTTTAGAGGTGTCCACTGGTATATACAAGGACAGATTGTGTTCAGTGGTGAAGGTTGGGTGAGAAGTCACAGTGATGAATGCAAGAATAGGGTAAAGTAGGATGTACGGTTTAGTGGGATAAGAGGTTGAGTGTGTTGAAGTGATATATCGTAAAGATTGGAGATAGTGGATATGTCGGGGGATTCTGGTAGTCAATATAGAGTACTTAGGTGTAGTGGTATGAAATGGTCTTGAAATGAGACAGGGAAAAAATCGAAAAGGAAGAAAAAAAGGTGTTGAGAGGAGTATAGATGGGAGGCAGGGGGGAAGCCTGTAAAAGGGATAAGGAAGAGAGTCAACAAACTGAGCAGAAAATAACAAAGCAATCAATCATCCAAACAAACATAAATAAAACAAAGCAATACAAAACAAAAACAGTAAAAACAAACAACAACAACAAAAGAAACAAAAACAAAAACCCTGCAAGTTTGTAAGTACAGAGCCGAGTTGGACTCTGCAGTCTTTTTGGATCTGCGTGAATATTTTCAGCTTTTAAATATCTGCTCACTATATTAGATTTTTGAACATGTCTCAGGCATTCTTATTTGCTCTCTCTGTCAGTGCAGGCAGGAACTTTTGCTGGTGCCTCTCCCGCTGCAAACTTGTGTCTCTGAGCCCTCCACAGGGCCTGTCTGCATCTCTTTCTCTGCCTTTGCTGGTGGTGGTAGTGCAGTCTAAATGCCAGGCATTTTCCAGGGTGCCTGTAAGGTCTCCATGTCCTGTGTGCACTGGGTCTGCTCCTATCCAATCCCTAGAAGGGTGGGTGACTGAGTCTGTCCTTTGAACAGGGGCCCCTGCCCCCAGCGAGTGCACAATTTAACTTACAGATCTTTGCTCCTCTAGCTCTGGTGGGAGAGGTGAGCTGGGGTGTTCTCGCTACAGGCTTAAGCCCAGATGTTCCTGATCACAGTTGATCCTGCAGGGATATGCCACCTGATTAGGGTATGGAATTCTGTAGTCACTAGTAGACCCTGCTCTGGGCAGCAGGCTCAATGGCAGATGCTGCTCTGCAGTGCACGCCACTGCCACAAGCACAGGTTCCTTTGCTCTCCCTGGTCTGCTTTCTGGGTTCTGTTCAGCTGTGCTTCAATTTTTGTTACTTTGTTCACTTTTTTGCTGCTTTGCTTCTCTTTCCTTCCATCAAGAAGCTGCTTTTGCTGCAGTTTTGATTCAAGCTCTTCAGTGGAATTGATTATTGATCTGCCTCTGAAGGGAGAGGTGAGCTGTGGTGTCCCTGCCGTGGGCTTAAGCTGGTCATCCCAGGCATTCTGGTCACTGTCTATCCTGCGGGCATGTGCTGCCTGATTAGGACGTGAAGTTCTGGAGTTGCTTACTCCATATCTGGTCGGTGGGTATACAAGAGGTTGTTAGATATCTCCGTGTTAGTAGACCCCACACCGGGCAGCTGGCTCAATGGCTGCCGCCTCTCTGTGGCATGCTCTGCTGCCACACGGATGGGCTCCTTTGCTCTCCTTGGTCAGCTTTCTGGGTTCTGTTCAGCTGCACTTTAATTTTCATTGCTTTGTTCACCTTTTTGTTGCTTTTTTTCTTCCATCAAGAAACTGTTTTTATGGCAGATTTTATTTGAACTCAGAGCACCTGAAGAGAGGTGTTTCACTCAGATGCCACCTTGGACTCCACCTCATCAAAGCTTTTTGTGCAATTAAGATAATCACATGCTTTTTGTTCCTTTGATCTGTTGATGTATCATGTTTATCAGTTTTCATATGTTAAACCATTATTTCATCCCTGAGATGAATTCCACTTTATTATGGAGAATATTTTAATGTGCTGTTGGCTATATTTTGCTGACATTTTTAAGGATTTTTATGATTTTATTTCTATGTTCATCAAGATTATTGGCCTGTAGGTTTCTTTTTGTTGTTGTGTCTTTATCTGGTTTTGATCTCATAGAGTATGCTTAAAAGAATTACTTTTTCTATCATTTGGAATAGTTTGAGAATTCATATTAGTTCTGCTTTAAATGTTTGGTGAAACTCAGCAGTCAAGCCATCTGGTCCTGAGATCTTCTTTATTGGAGGCTTTTTATTAATGATTTTTTGTTTTTGTTCTATTCAGATTTTCTTTTTCTCATGATATGGTCTTAGAAAGGTGTGCATGCTCAGGAGTTTGTCCATTTTTTCCTGGGTTATAAAATTTCTTGGTCTATCATTATTCATAATCTCTAATGATTCTTGCATTGGTGTCAGTTGTAATGTCTCCTTTTTATCTCTGATATTATTCATTTTGGTCTTATCTCTCCTTTCACTTGTTTAGCTAAGGTATGTCTACATTGTTCATGTTTTTAAAGAACCAACTCTTTGTTTTGTTGACCTTTTATAATAATTTTTAGTCTCTAATTCTGCTCTGATTTGTGTTATTTCTTTCCTTCTACTAAATTTGGATTTGGTTTGGTTTTGTTTTTCTACTTCCTTGATATACAGAGATAAGTTGTTTATTTGAAATTTTTCTACGTTTTTTGATGTACACATTAATTGCTATAAACTTCCCTCCTATTATTTTTTGCTATCTCAGGTATTGATATATTATATCTCAAATTTCGCTTCTTCAAGAGCATTTTTGAATTTTATTCTTGATTATATCCTTACTCCATTGACTGTGTAAAAGTGTTTAATTTCCATGCATTAGTATAGTTTCCAAAATTTTTCTTATTATTTATTTCTAATTTTATTGCATTGTGGTTAGAAGAGATACACAATATGATTTCAATTTTTAAAAATTTGTCAAGACTTATTTCGCTGTTTTGTGTCCTATCTTATCTATTTTGGAGCACGTTCCATGTGCTGATAAGAATGTGTACTCTGCAGCTGTTGAATGAAATGTTCTGTGTAATTGAGCTATTTAATCTGAACCTGTGAAACTTGACATTTTCTTGATGCTGTGTAATTGAAGCAAAACTTGGAATTGTTACCCATAATGTTCTCATTGATCGATATGGTGATAAGTAAATTATAAATGTGAAGCTTTTGTGGCATTATATTAATTAAATATTCCTTTTATTTCTGAACTTTGCATAGGGCTTCATTAAAAATGTAGCTCTGCTGTTCAACTACTTGTTGAGAAAATAGAAACCAAGTAGATGATATGCAGGAATTTGGGCAAGAGCTGCTGAAGGCCAGATCAGAGTTGTGGTGTGTGGCAAGGAAAAGGAAGCTTGGCACTGGAGCTTAATAATTGTCTCTAAGAAATGTCTTCTGTGTAACTTTCTTCCAGTAGCTACTGGATATTTTTCCTTGTTTACTCAGATATGACTAGACAATCATGAAAGAAAATTATGGTGTTTGTTCTCAGACCCTGTATTGTAAATAGTACATAAAAATCCTTTCTCCCATGTGAAACATCTAAACATGGCTGACCATTTAAACATGGAATTATAGAAAAAGAAACTAACTAGATCTGATGTTTATATGACTGAAAACTAACTGAGCACAGGAGCACTACCATGCTTGTTTTCTTGATTCTTAACTAAATACACATTCCATCTTTTTAGTATCAGATTTCTCACAAAGATAATGGCCTGTATCACCTTATATAAGGGGAGATTTTTACTGTTTAACTTCATGTATTACTCAGGTTTTTATCACCGCGACCAAAATACCTGACATGAAGAACTTGAAAGAGGAAAGATTCATTTGGCTTATAGTTTCAGAGAGTTTAGTCCGTGGTCTGCTGGCTTCATTGTTTTGTGCCTGAGATGAAGCAGAATAACATGGCAGAAGGGCAGGCAAGAGAGATAGGGAGGAGAAGGAGAAAGAGGAGGAGGAGGAAGAGGTGGAGGAGGAGGAAGTGAGAAAAGTGGAGAGGGGGAGGGACCAGGAACATGATCTAGCCCCCAAAGGTGCACTTCCAGTATGATCTACTTCCTTCAACCATCCCTTGCCTGCTTGTAGTTTCCACCATCTCCCAGTAGTCCAAATTATTAACCCATCAAATGAATTATCTACTGATAAGGTTAAAGCCCTCATTAATTCAGTCATTTCCTAAAAGCTGTCCCTTTGGACATTGCTGCCTCGGGAATTAAGTCTTCAATATACCAGCTTTTGGGAGACATTTAAGATCTGAACCATAACATTATCTACTAAGTGAGAAATTTGTTCTTTCAAAAGTTTATAAGGGAACAAAATATTAATTCAGTGTGCAAGGATGAATACAAAGCAAATAAAATATTTCTTATTTATTTCTTGATTCTGTTCATCTGTTTCCTCTAAAGCAGGGTACGTAGTCTTTATATTTAAAGACTAAGTAGGGCATGATAGAAAATCAAATTTATAGTCTCTTGGAAGACCTTTAGTGTACATCAAAATCTGTAATGTAAATTTCTCTCCTAATCCTAGGTATACTGACTGATGAGTGACACCTCGCTCCTCCTACTCTCCAACTCTCCACACCCTCTTCCCTCTGAGGCATGGCTAGTGGCTCAGCTCATCTATTCTCTCAGAAAATTCAGTTGTTGAAATCCTATTTGATGGAACATTCCTTGTTTGCTTTTTGAAATTTTAGAATAGTGCTACACATGAATTCAGGGGTTGCACATCAAATTACTTCACTGTTTCCTTCCTTAAATCAGAAGAGAAGTAGTTGGGAAATTGAACAAAAGAACTCTTCCAAAGACTAACAATTCAAAACAAAATCAACAAAAGTATGTTGATAAGGCTCATCCTTCCAAATTATATAACCACTGACTATACATAGTATTTCCTATTTTGGCAGGCCATAAATTGTGGATCAAATGGCAAATTATTAATATCTTAAGTATTTCACCTTCTTTTTGATAAAGAACACCATCTGTAATTTAGTCGAGGGGTCTAACTTTTGTCTTTCACTTTGCAATGTACAGAAGCTGAAAATGGAAATTGTACCTAAATCACTTAAAATCCCACCTTGCTTCCTGACTATATCAAATAATTATGTGTGGTAGTCCAAGAGAAATTTGAATAACCCAAATAATTTTCTCATCTAGAGATAGCTTCCATGATTCAAAATATAAATTATATACATTTTTTATTAACAACAATGGGTCAATTGAACTTATTTCTAAAGGAGCATATTTTTTCCTGACTTAGCAAGTGAAGTATTATCTGAAGCAAAACAGCACGGAGAGTGTTTATTTACCAGATGGGGAGGATAAGGAAGCCAGGATCTCATAACGAACTTGACATGAATGGTGTGTGCTGTGCCCTTTCCTTTGGTACTTCAGCAGCTACTAAATCCTGCTGTGCTTCCTATTGCTGGCTGACAAGAAACAGAAGCCTCTTCCTTCGACTGACTGGTGGCAGATGGATCAAGCCACTGAAATGCTATGCCCCATTCTTTCATCTGTCCAGCTGAATGGGGTCATTAAAAAGTGTGCTTTTACACCCTGGTTCTCTTAAGGGTGCAATTTATGTGTAGTGTGTGCAATAGTTAGTTTAATTTAACAAGTTTGTTTGAAACATCAACTACATGCCTGGCAGCCTGCTGTATGGTTTCCAAAGGGAGAAAAGGACATGAGCACAACATATTAGCTTGTCTTGTTTAATTTTTAGAGGGAGTAATGAAAATAAATCTAGGAAGGCCTATCATTGAGATAAACCAAGATTACTTCCCCTCAGTTTCGTGCAAATTAACAAACACATTGAGGGGTGATTAGTGAAGAGCAGTTCAAAAGAAAAACAGGACATAATATAAATATATATTTGGAGAAAGAGAGTGATACATTTTAAAATCTTAAAAATTTTGATTTCACGTATTGAACATTTTAGTAATAGGTATTATTTATTTTGCCAGTTTAGACTGAGAATTACAAAGGAGAACAGTTTTATTTAGATCTAAGCCCTTCTATACTTATCTATCTATCGATCCATCTATCCATCACTCATTCACACATCCATCTGGTCATTTACTTTCTAGCTAAAGTTTTCTTTGCGGAAAACTGAGTCTCATTTTCTTAATGATTTTTCATAACTAGTCTTAGTTATGTAATTTAACCCTGTTAATTGAGGAAAAGAGTTCTGGACTAAGCGTATGGCTAGGATTTCCATTCTAAGCTAGCTCTTAGGCAGTACTGCTGGAAAAGGAGGCTGGCAAAAGTATCTAAAGTACCAAAGAGGAAAAAATAAAAACAAAAAAGTGCCCAACTTTGCATATTTCATTGTCTTTTCTTTCTCAATCACTTCAAGAAGTATAAACTAGAAAGCATTTTCTGCTTTCAGACTTGTACCATAGCCCAAGACAGGAGAAAAAAGTGGGAGTAGCCAGTATGGTGGGCCTGATTTCTACACTGAATGAATGGAAGCATCTTGATGCTGGTAAGTTGGAATCAACTCAGAGTATTTATTTGAGAAAATCCAATAGGTGGGTAAATTTGGTAGACAAATTGAACAAAATATAAATTATGTTTGCTGTTTTACAGACCCTTAACCATTCAAGTTCCCAGCAATACCATGAGTGGTCTGGCCTCTCAGTTTTCCATGACTCCATGAGTCTAAAGACACATGAAACTACTTTATCTGAGATTTAATACAAGCTGTATATCATTACCAAATGCTTAAATAAGCATTCACTAGAATTAAAGTATAAAGTATTCATCTCTTAAAAAGTCAACTTATTAACGCAATGATTTTTTTTCAAAGCAGAATGAATACAGGCAGCTTTCCTGAGTCGATGCTTTGGAAATGTGATGAAATATTTCTTTTGTGAGTGAAAAAGCAAGTAGAAATATGGCATCAATCTGAATATAAAATATAGAAAGCAAGTTAAGTGACATAGTATCCCTTTTTAGAGAATTTACTGCCGTTAACATATTTCATGTTAACATGGAAACATGTTAATAATCCCAGGCTGATTTGCAAGGTTTTTCTGGTAAGTTACATGGACCTAAGTAATTTTATTGCAATTTGAAATAACTCAACTGAATTCCCTGACTTGCAGACATTGGAAGTATTATTTGAACTTTTCAAATCCTTGGATTTCACTCAAAGAATCATACTCACTAGGTTTTACGGAGCCTGAAAATCTGGATTTTTGTAAAGGTTTGGCACATGTCTGGGAATTCTGCTAACAAATTCTGCCAGGGTGTACATGTCATGGTATAATAGTTTGTGAACTAAAACATAATTGATTAAATGAATCAATTAAATCCCAATCCCACTTTCCAAATGGTTTTGCCTTCTCCATTGTATTGCAAATATTAGTTTTAAAAAGGTATTGCCTAAAACTAATTCTCATCCTTCTCACACTTTTCTAGAAACCTTCTCATTCTTTTGAGTTGATGCAAGTATGCAAGTAGCACCACATCCAGGTGCCCTTCCCTGAGCACCATAGCTATAATTTCTCTCTACATTGATGGAATTGGGTGTTCTGCAGACTTGATTTCACTAATTTGCACATTAGTGTGATATATGTACCTATTCAATGAACATGGCTTTCAAATTACTGTGGAGTCTACTATCAGGATGTATAATGAACATTATTATCCAGTGTTGTTTCATCATGAGGATCAGAATACGTTTTTTTTTTCCCCCCCCTTCAAGAATACCTGGCTTTTCTTTTATTTTGTTTTCTACAGACAAAATAGCAGGACAACTAGGAACATGGACTTTAAAGTCAGACTACAAGTATTAATATCCCATGATCATTATATAACAATCCATGCAACCTTCAGTAAACTACTTCATCTTTTTGCCTCAGCTTTTCATCTTTAGACTTGTAATTAGCCCAAATGTTTGTCTCTTGGCTTTAATGTCTTGCCTTCCATTTAATGTATGCAATCTTATATAATTTTATGAATTGATAGAAGCTTCCTGGAAGAGGGTATAGGGCATATAAAAATAAATAAGTACATGTTTCTTTTTATCTTAATAATCGAGCTACATAAAATAAGAAGAAATTAAGAAATAGACTAGTTCTTGAATAAAGAAAAACATTTAAAATTGGCATTTAAACAGTTAAATTTGAGAGGAGAAAAATGTATAGAACAAACAATGAGGGTCACTGTGTGACAGTAGAAAATTTTCTTCTCTATTTGCTTTGCCATCATTTGGAGGAACATATACAGTTTTGTGCATCTTCTATATCTTGTGTGATCTTCTATATCTTTTGCAGTAGGACAGATGCTCCTTCTGCTCCTTCAGGGAAATGCTGAATGCCTTTATTGTAAAACTAATCTGACAATTTGGAAGTCCAATGCCATAATGTCCAACAGCCTTTGTACATGAGCAATATATGTCCCATAGATTTTAAAAACAATTTTAAAATTTCAAAGTGAGATTAAAAGGAACAAAAATACACTCTCCCTCCTTTATAAATAGTACTGGAAGACTAAGAATGGATTTCTTCCCTTGAAATCTCTCAAAGACTTAGAATGTTTTTGTAAACCACAAAGGCATTATTTTTCTACAAGAGCATTATGTCTGTGGTTTATAATGTCATCTGGATGTCTTGATTGATTTATAGCACAGTTATTCGGCCATCTCAATTCATTAGCTTAAGTATTTTTCTCAGCTTACGTTGTGTGTCTTGTCAAATCAAGACTTTCCTCTAGCTCCCAGCAATGCCCTGTTGCTTGAATTCCACAAATTCCAGTCTGTGAAAAGGTCTCTCAACTCTTCCAATGATTCATGTCTCCAAACTTTCATTGAACAAAACTATTCGCTCAGAAGATTTACACTGTGCAAAAAAATGGTGGCAGCATATTTGGGGTTGCAAGGGTAAAGTTACTGGAGATAACCAAGATGTGCTGATCTACCACTTACAACTCCTTCCAAATTATAGCAAGCCCTATTTAGAGGGGAATTTGGTGCCTGAAACTGAGGCGAGAAAGTGTGAGCATCATGTATGAATTTATTACATACATGAAATAAATGATGCTTCTAGCCTATTTGACTCTATGAATATTTATTTCCTACATGCTGATCTTATTTTTTTGTCCATTAGTAACTAAAGCAAATAAATTTGTCCTTCTGAAATATGTTACTATTATACAATAATTGCAAATAATAGAAATAATTCCATAACTTATATTCTGATACACAAATAAGTAGGATTAGAAGAGTGTGCTTATAAACTACATATTAAAGTAGAAACATAACTTCCCAATAAAATGTGTCCTATAGGAAAAATGATAATTGGATAATATTGTAACAATATTCTTGGGTGTTCATGTCAGGCATTTACAAAATCACTATGTGGAACAAAAAGGATCTGGAAATATTTTACTTTACAAAACTCACTAAATACGCAAAAATATTAGTTACTAGGATGTTTCATCTCTTATTTTTCATGTCCTTATAAATAGTTTGATATTAGGTCATGATTTTTACATGGTTCATTTGAATCTGAGAGAAAATTATTGATATACATATGTTAGTCACCTCAAAAGATGTTATTTTCCATGCAGACTTCTAGCCTGTGCTCTACCAAAGTACCCTGTGTTTTGCTGAGTAAGAGTCATAAATGTTTTGGTGAAGACTTTGCTTTTGGAGTTCAACCTTAAAGAATAATGTGGGCAAAGAGAAAAATATGAGTTATAAAATTGTGAGTACCTTTAAGCATTGTTACTTTCAGAAATTTTACTTTATCCCCTCTTGAACGTTTCCCCATGAACCTGGTGAAAATGAAGAATTAAATTTTCTTTATGAAAAATAACAATTGTGATACAGAAAATATTACCTGGTCAGAAAACCAATGATTGTCCTTATAGTTAGAGGATTCCTTCCTTTTTTTCTTATTACATCTAAGCAACCAATCTGAGCAGTTTAAACCCATGGAACACATTGACAATCTTTATTTCACTGAATCTGATCACAGCCCACTTGCTAAATGTTACAAATCTTAAATGAAATCTTATTATTCTTCATACTCATACATTTCTGTCCTACCTATACCTTGAATTTTTTCTTAAATGCCTGGATGTAAAAATGACCCCATTTCTGCATGGCTTTGTAGATATCATTTAATATGTCATTTAGCATTTCTTTTCTAATTGGTAAGAAAACCTATAAAGATGTAATATCAGCAATGCATTTGTCTAAATATCTTAATAGCATCAGTATTAGTAAATGTCTATTCAAATCTAGAACTGGATTGAATTTAGCATTGTAAAATCAAGGCATAATGCTTAGGCAAGTACTTAGATGTCTCTAAGTTTCAGCTTCTCCATTTGCTAAATGGGTATAATAATCACCTCCTATGTTGCTGTACCAAGTAAGAAAAAAAGTCCCTAATGACTATAGGGTACCTAAGATTGTTCTTTTGATTATATTCATGGTCTCTTTCTTCCTTCCTTTACACAGCCAGATATTTGACATTTGTAGTCATTATCATTTTTTGTGCTTGTTATTATACTACAATCCTTAGTCTCTGTTTTATGTATATGTTTTTTTTATTTATTTATGGGAAAAATAAAATATATTTGAGAATAGACCATATTTTCTTTGTGTCCTACCAGGCTATTTAATAGCATGCTGGTTGGTGTTGGAGGTATAGAAAATGTTGAACACACTGGCTTATCAATTGATTGACATAGGTCGACATCTTACTTTTGATATATAAATGTTTTGGGATGTGTGCTTCTTGCCATTGGTAATTAAGAGTTGCCCACAAAAATCATATCTCTAATAGTAATTATGTCAGAGTAAATAGGATTAAAGTTGTGGATAGAGAGGAAGAAGAAATTATTAGTGAAAATGACACATGTTTTCGGCCATTCTAGTCTGTATTCTCTAAGCACAAATTAGAAATATTGTCAGTTCCAGTAATGGTTCACCATGTGTTTAAGTTGCTAATTACATTACACAGCTTTTGAGAAGCTGCCACGGATGGTGAGGTGAAATTGTCACTAGAGATTTATCTAACAGGAAATGTCTAGGGGAGATTTAAAATTTTATAATTCACTGAAACAATTACATTAGTTGCACATAAATTTTTCTTGGTTTTATAGCATAAGGTTTCAAAGAAGGAAACATCTAATCCATATACGCAAGCATGCAATTTATTGTTTGAAGATTATATACACATGGAAGATTATGCTTTCCAAGTGTATTGGGAAGATTTATTTATTTTATCATGGTATTTCCACATTCTTGACAAGCTATCCACCTCATAACTAAAAGTCTTTTGTAAATAGCCTATAAATTGTTTTCACACAGGAAATTATTTAAACATCATTCCATTTATTGAGTAAAAAGACTTCAATTTCTTCTTTTCACAGCCTAGAAATATAATGTATCTGTGAACATCATGTCCATTGGCAAAGACAAAAAAAGGTAAATTTATAAGGCAACTCAGATACTAATACAAAAGTAATAGTAGACTACCTTTTTTGTAAATTGACTTTATATCTGATCATAATATTATTAAAGGTTAATGTAAGCTCTGGGGTGGGATGTTAGACCTGCCTATGATAGATTGGAGAGAGGATTCTGGAACATTTCAAAGGTAAAAGAAAATAGGACATGACAGATTAAAGAGCTCTGAATGGTGCTCACCTTCCTCAAACTACCCTTTATCAGATGGATTAATGCATTCTTACCACTGGGAAAGACAGGCTGCTACCTATGACAGTAACCAAAGAGCATGCTGATGGTGACCCGGCATTAGCAGGAGAGGAGCAGGAAATGTTTACTTCCCCTGTCACTATCCTGAAGGAAATAGACAGCATTTGGCCTGTGGCTTATCTTAAATAGCTTCATTAACACAAAGAAGCAAGTTGGAAAATAACAGCATAGCAAATGTGGTCTAAATGCCTAAGAAGTATGGCATCTGGCTAAAGAGCATATTTTCTTGTTACATGAGAATTACTTTGCAATTTTAACTTATTTTTAATATGAACATATTGAAATAGAATCATCAATTATTTGGTAAAACTTGAAAACAATTTTTTAATTATTACTTTCTTAATTTGTTGATTAGAATATTTTTAAACTGTGTGTGTGTGTGTGTATGTGTGTGGTGTGTGCTGGGGATTGAATGTAGGGGCATTCTACCTCTGAGTTATACTCCCTGCGCCCCCCCCTTTTTTTTTAATTTTCAAACAGGATCTTGCTGAGTTTTGGGGAGTCTTGATAAATTGCTGAGGTTGCTGAGGCTGGCATTTTTAATCTTTTTACATTAACTTTATTAAGGTATAAATTGCATCAAATAAAATATATGTATTTAAAAGGTATTGTTCAATGAGTTTTGAAAACACATATATTCCTCCACAAACCATACCTTGGTAAATACAGAGCACATGACCATAGTTCTAAAACATTCCTGATACCTCTTTGTACCTAATCTCATTCCTAATCTGGCACCAGATCCACACTGCTCTGCATTGTTTCCCTATAGTTTAAACTTTCCTCTTCTAAATTTCCTATAAACTAAAGAATACAGAATGTTCTCTAGCATCTGACACCTTTTACTCAGTATAATGTTTTTGAGCATCATTCATGTTATGTGAATTCATAGTTTCACACACCATCACGTGGAGAGTCCACAGCTTGCCTACAGATGTATATTTGATATTCCTTTGGTTTCTTCCAGCTTTTTACAATTGAGGATTAAGCTTCAATGAGTTACACATCTTTTTGTGGATATATGTTTTCATTACTTTGGGAAAATTCTCCAGAGAAGAATCGCTTAATCACATGAAAAGCAAATTTCTAATTATACAGGAGACTACTAGATTGTTCTCCAGAGTGGCTATATATTAATACATTACATCCTAATAACCATGTGCAAAGTGCAAATCATTCCTTGTCTGACCAATACTTGGTATTTTCAGTCTCTTTAATTTTAGCCATTTGAGTGGGTATACAATACTAATTCATTGAAGCTTAAATTCATAATTTCTTCATGAATAATTCAGTTGTGTATTCTTTCATATTCTTTCTTTGTATATCTTCTTTGGTAAAGTGTTCAAATATTTTGCTCTTTTGTTGGATTACTTTTTTTGGAAATTATTTACACATTGTAAAATATATGCACTGTAAATAATTTACTTTAAATCCATTTTGTCTCATTTTGTGATAGAACTTTCAAAGAGCAGACATATTCAAATTTTAATAAGAATTTAATTTATCCATTTTTAGTGTTTAGCTTTTGGTGTCCCATTTTAGAAATATATGTCTAAAACAAGTTCACAAAAATGTTCTTTTATGTTTACTTCAAGAAGTTGTATAGTTTTAGTTTCTATATTTAAATTAGTAATAGATTTTGAATTAAGTTTCGTATATGGTGCTATATAGTATTGAATTTCATTATTTTTTGCCTATACATATCTCATTGTTCCAGTATCATTTGTTGAAAAGAATATGTTTTGATCTGAGAACCACCATGTTATCTTTGTAAAAATCGTATTGAAAATATATAAATACATCTATTTTCAGACTTTTTCTTCTGCTCCATTGATTCATACCTTTTCTATATTGTTTTTATTACTGTACAGTTATTTTATATCTTGAAGTACAATAGGGAAACTTTCCCAAATTTGTCCTTTTAAAAAGCTTGCCTTTGCTATTCTAGGTCTTTTTTTATATCTCCACATAAATTTTATAATCATTTTGTTAATTTCCACAAAAATAGTATTTTGACTGGCACTGTATTGAATTTGGGAAGAATTAATAGTTTAAGATATAGTGTTTCAATATATTGTTTTGCTATATTAATATCTTAACATGATTATAGTAGGTTTTTAAAAGATTTTTAGGATGTCCTACATATACAATATTTTCTATGAATATATATTTTAATATATATTTTCTTTAATTCCAGTCTATATCCATTTGTATATCTATCTATCTATCATCTACCTATCTCTTTAGCTAACAAAAATTTTTAAATTTCTTTTTCTTGCCTTATTGCACTGGCCAGAACCTCTAGTATAATCCTGAATAATAGTAGTGAGAGTAGACAACCTTGTTGTTCTCCTAAGGAAGTAATGTTAGTTCTTTCACTATTAACTACATGTAGGCTTATGTAGATTTCATTATCAGATTGAAAGAATACAATTTTATCTCCAGTTTGTTGAGAGTTTTTGCTACTAGTGGGTACCAAATTTTGTCAAATGACTTTTCTGCATTAAGATGATCATATGCTTTCTTGGTTAGACTGCTAATATGATGAATTACTTTGTCAAATGACAGACCATCCTTACACTTATGGAATAAACTATATTTCATTAGTTTTTGTAATTTTGAAGTCAGTTTGATAATATTTTATTAAAGATTTTTATGGCTATGTTCATGAGAAATGCTTTTAATTTTCTTTCTTTGTTATGTATTTGTTGGATTTGGTTTCTGAATGATATCAGCTTCATAAAATTAGTTTGGAAGCATTCCAGCCTCCTAAATATTCAGAAGAGTTTGTGTAGAAGTGGTATTATTTTTATATTAAATGTTTAATAGGATATTTATTAAAGTGATCAGAACCTGGGATTTTGTTTGAGAAGAGCTTATTTTCTTATAAATTTAATTCTTCCACTAGGTATAATGTTATCAGATTTTTAAGTAGAGTATCTATGCGTTTTTAATCAATTTGTCCACTTTAACTAAGACTGGTTATCGTATCCTTCTGTTATTCTTTTAATATGTAGGAGGATCTATAGCAAGCTGTATTTCATTTCTTTTTTAATTGTAATAATTCGTGCATTGTAAGCATACATCTTTGTTAGGTACAAATTGATAACGACATATGTGCACAAATTTCTCATTTGATCCCTTCCCCAATTCCCACCCTGCTCTATCATCCTCCCTCCCTCTCAAGTTCAGTTCACTGAGTGACCTTGATATAATTTTGTAAGTACATCATGTGCCTTAGGATGCCCCCCATCCATCCCCTTCGATTAAATCAACTTCTTTGCTTATCAAGGGTCTCTCCTTTTTCATGTATTTCATTTCTGATATTGATCACCTGTGTTTCTCTATTTTAATTTATTATAACTAAAACTTAAAAACCCTTATTTATATTTTTATTTGCTCATATTTAATTTCCACTATTACAGTTGTTTTTCTTATATTTCTACCCACTTTGAATTCAATTTTCTTTCCATCATCCAAAACTTGAAGCTAGCTTGCTATACTTGGATTCTTCTTACTTTTTCACAGTCCAGAAGACAACTTCAGGTGGAAATTTGGGGCAGTTATTGATGTCGCTTTGTCTTTATTCCTTCTCTAAAGATTACAGTCTTATATGGCCTATTGTACAATGCCTAGGAACAGTTGCTGCAT
Organism: Graphiurus murinus; assembly: GCA_004027655.1. Lineage (NCBI taxonomy): Eukaryota > Metazoa > Chordata > Mammalia > Rodentia > Gliridae > Graphiurus > Graphiurus murinus. The sequence goes on along the minus strand of PVLC010016537.1, from coordinate 3,174 downwards.
ATATTGATGAAGTTTTTAGTTGTTTATAGGAGAGCATGTCTAATTAATCACTCAAATTTATCTCAAAATGGAAATCTTCAGATAAACATTTAGCTTGCAGTGTGTTAGTCACCTTTTCATCACTGTGAGCAAATTACCTGATACAAACAATTTAGAGGAGGAAATATATATTTTGGCTCCTAGTTTTAGACGTTTTAGTCCATCAGCGGCTGGCTCCATTGCTTTGGTCTGAGGTGAGGCAGAACAGCATGGTGGAAGGGTATGGTGAAGGAAAGTTGCTCAGCTCATAGAATCCAGGAAGGAAAAATAAAAAGAGAGAGGAGAGAGGAGAGAGAAGAGAGAGAGAGGAGAGAGAGAGAGAGAGAGAGAGAGAGAGGGAGAGAGAGAGAGGGAGAGAGAGAGAGAGAGGGGGAGAGAGAGAGAGAGAGAGAGAGAGAGAGAGAGAGAGAGAGAGAGAGAGAGGGGAGAAAGAAGAGAGAAGAGAGAGAGAGCAAGAGTAAGGACAAGATACAATCCCCAAGGGCATGCCCCCAGTGACCTACTTCAATCATACCTCACCACCTCCCAGTAGTCCACTCAAAGCACTAATCCATCAAGGAGATTAATATATTGATGAGGTTAGAACTCTCGTGGTCTGATCATTTACTAAAAGCCTCACCTCTGGACATAGCTGCTTTGGAAACTAAGCCTTTATGCACAGGACTTTGGAGACATTCATATCCAAATTGTAACACAGTGTGTTACAGAGAACAATGGAAAAAATATATAGTTTAATTTATTTTTCAAATTCAAAAGCTAAAATATATTATTGAAAGATACAGATATAGGTGATAAAAATATAAAGAAGAAAAAGAGAAATACTGTATACATCTGGGTGAAGGATGAATCATGGTCAGGAAGCAAGCACAGTGGGACTGTAGTGGTGGAAGTGTTCTATATATATTATATAGATGGTTTAAAATGATAAACTGAGAAGCATAAATTATTTACATCATTGACTTGGGAAAGTTATGAATTCTTGAATCAGATAATGCCAAAATCAGAATTGGGCTTGGGCATAGGCAAAGGTGTCAAAGGTCAAGGTTTTTCAGGGTGTCTGTGGATGCAGAATAAATTATTTAATTGGTTAAAATTTGATCAGTTGCTGCTTTCGGGTTATTCTAGTAGAGAGTCCCCAGTTATGTAGTGAACTCTTAAACTGTTATGATCTCTTAAACATATGTTTTGTTTTGTTCCCATAGAAACCACAATGCATTGAAACCATTCAGCCTAAATGTCTTCCCATTAATCATTTTAACAATAGTGACTATATGATTGCTCACTTTATATTCATTCTTTAAACTATGCATATGGATTTTATGCAGCAGTCTATATGTATGACATATCTTCCACATTAAAACTATTTTATGCACATGTACATATGCCAAAACATGTTGAAATTACTGGAAGAAGATCCTATCTTCTTTTGCTCTTGAGTGGTGAAACTAGGGAGGAATAAATAGTTTTCACAGCCCCTTTAGAGTCATGCAATGTCAGTTTTGCTGACACAGACCTTAATCAAAGCCGTAGACTTCAGAAGCATTTGCTCTCTCTCTACCACCAGAATTTCAATATAGTTTTATTCTTGAAAAATTCTCATTTTAAATGAAGAACTGCCTCTAAATGAAAGCAGTTAGAACAGTTTGGATAAACTTTGTGACATGATTAATTTTCTAACTTTATCATTTCAAAATTTTTCCACAGGTTTTCAGACTTTGTATTGATTAACTTTTGGTTGCTGTGACCAAAATGCCTGACAAGAACAACTTAGAGGAGGAAATGTTTCTTTGGTTCATGGTTTCAGAGTCCATAGTCAGGAGGTTTCAAAATAGAAACATCAAGGCAGCAGAATGTGGCGGATGAAAGCTTCTCATTAGTCAGGAAGTAGAGAGGTAAAGACCCAGCTAGAGGAATCAGGGTCAAGTATTTTCCCCAAGGTCATACCTTCAGTGACCTATCTAGCCACACCTTATCTGCTTATATTGCTACCCAGTAAGCCCATTCAAATGATTAATCCTCAGTAGATTTATCCACTGATGAGATTAGAACCCTGATTCAGTTATTTTACCTGTGAATATTTTTGCATTGCCAATACATGAGATTTTCCAGGGGACATTCCATATTCAAACCATAACAATGTGTTTCTGCTTAGCTCTGAGGAGACTCCTCAAACTTGACATCTATACTTAAAAATACATAGCATTTTATCTTGCCCAGTGTGCATACTTTTTTTTTTTTTTTTTTTGTCTAATTTGCTACCCACTGGGACTGATTATAAAGCAAATCTGAGAGACCAGAAAAAGATTGCTTAAGAGACTGTTATTGCCAATTGAACTGGGGAAAACAAAAAGATGAACTATTATAATTAAAAGGTCTCTTGTAATATAGGAAATATACTTTATTTAGTATTCAAGACTTTCATGATTAATATCTGAGTTTCAAAAAGACCCCTTTAGCTTTCTGGAAGATTTTTCTATTTCATTTTCTTTCTTTCATTTCTTTTTCCAGAAGGTTCAGTATCGGGCGCCCCAGGCTGAACCCTCAGCCATGAGGCCCCAATAAAAGACGCCGGCTAAATGCTACTGGTTCGAACCTCTTTTATTATATCTCTCTTTTTGGGATCAAGGCGTTGCACAAACGATAACAAACACAATACAGAGGTTGTCTTTCCAAATAGTGCTTTTCCTACAGCTTTCCAACTAACCCCCTCTCTCCGCAAACCACCTTTCACCAACAACCGACAACCTTTCTTCCCAGAACTTCTCCAGCGACTTCCCAACCAGCTTTTCCTCAGCAGCTATCTTGCAGATCTCTAGCCAGCTAGCCGCGCGCTCTAGCTAGCTCTGCTCTAGCTTCAGCTCAGCACCAGGCCTAGCTTCAGCTCCGGCTCTCAACAGCAACAGCCACCCGACCACTAACTACTCCTACTCCTCTCTTCTACGAGAGGTGGAGGTCTTTTAAGCTGCGCCAGGCCTCAAGCCGCAAGGTGTCTCATACAGCTCTCACCTGGCCTGGCCACACCCCCTGCGTACTGGTGCATGCGCTCTGATATGGCACAGCCCTAAGATGATATTCACCTGCAGCTGCTTCTGGTACTCTGCCAGGCGCCATCTAGAGGCGAGGTCCAGCTGGCCA
>PVLC010016536.1:24697-35385 GCA_004027655.1 Graphiurus murinus | reverse complement strand
TTGGGGCCATGGAAACGACCTGTCGCATACCTCTCAAAAAAACTGGACCCAGTAGCCTCGGGCTGGCCCGGGTGCCTCCGCACGATAGCTGCCGCTGCTATCCTGACCAAGGAGGCTAACAAACTCACATTTGGTCAAAAACTGGAAGTAATATCCACCCACAACTTGGCTGGTTTACTCCGAGCACCCCCGGAAAGGTAGATGACGAACGCTCGGATTACTTACTACCAGGTCTTACTACTGGACCCCCCTCGAATTACCTTCAGGCAAACTTCTGCCCTAAACCCCGCCACCCTCCTGCCTGCTCCAGCAGAAAACCCTACAGGGCCCCCACTGCATAATTACATCGAGATCTTGAAAACTCTCACGAGCCTGAGACCGGATTTGGCTGACACCCCATTAAGGGCTGCAGATGAGACTTTGTATACAGACAGAAGCAGTTTCGTTAAAAAAGACATCAGGTATGCTAGGGCAACAGTGGTCACCTCCTCTAAGGTTATCTGGGCTAAACCCCTCCCCATGAAAACATCGACGCAGCGAGCAGAACTAATTGCCTTGACTGAGGCATTAAAGTGGGGAAGGGGAAAAGCCGTCAACATCTTCACTGACAGCAGGTACGCATTCGCGACCATCCACGTCCATGGGGCCCTGTATAAGGAGAGGGGACTATTGACAGCAGGGGGAAAACAAATCAAAAATTCAACAGAGATCTTGGCTCTTCTAGCGGCCATATGGGGACCCCGGAAGGTGGCGGTGGTCCACTGCAAAAGTCACCAGACGGATGACTCAGAGATTTCCAAGGGAAACAGGCTTGCTGACCAAGCGGTTAGGGAAGCTGCCATGAGACTAGTGGGGACGGCTACTCAGCAGCTCCTCCTGACTGACGGCCCTGAGTTTGATGTCAAGATTGAATGCATTCCCATAAAATTGTGTATAAGACAAGGATGTCTTTTCTTAATACTCTTATTAAACATAATACTAAGAATTTTAGTCAGTGAAATAAGCAAGAAAAGGACAACAAAGACATCTAAATCACAAAGGAGAAAATAAAATTGTTCCTGTTTGTAGATAGCAAACTTGTCTCCATAGAAAATCCCAGCCGTCTACAAAAATATTTCTAGAGCTCAGCAAAGTTGCAGAATAAAAGATAAAAATAAACTTCTTGTGCATATTAGCAAGAGACACATGGACAATGAAATTCAAAATATAAAATATATTTATAATATCTTGGAAAATGAAATTTTTGTTGTATACCTAATAAAATTTGTATAGAACTTAGATGCTAAAACTATACAATGTTGGTGAGAGACATCAAAGAAGTTGTAAGTAAATGGGTAGACATATTATATTCAATGATTGAAAAATCAACACACTAAATATATCAATACTCCCCAAACATATATAACATCTATATACAGGTTTGACATAATTCCTGTCAAAATAAAGCTTTTTTTTTTTTTTTTTTTTTTTTTTTTTTTTTTGCTTTTTGCTGGGGATTAAAACCAGGGCACTGTATATGCTAAGAGCATGCTCTACCATTGAGCCATACCCCGTTAGCATCTTTTTTAAACATAGAGCATATTATCCTAAAATTATATGGAAAGAGCATAGAAATAATATAATTAAAACCCTTGTAGAAAAGATTAACAGTGGACGAATGAGTCTATTCAGTATAAGTCTTACTCCACAACTATTATAATCAAGAACATGTGTTATTGCCAAAAATAGACACATGAACCACTGGAACAGGATAGAGAGTTCAGAAGTAGACCCACACTGACATACCCAACTGATGTTTCACAAAGTTGCAAAACCATTTCACTAGAAGAATTATAGTCCTTTTTTTATACTATTATATATCACAGTGAGATTTAAAGTGATACAATCATATATACACTCATTACTTGGTGTATTTAACGATAGCCTTTTCAACAGTGGTGCTTGAACAATTGAACAGCTATGCACTGTCCTCCCAAAAAAGAGAAAATTTGACCTAATTACATAAAATTAACTGCAAATAGATCATTGGTTTAAGGGTTGAAGTTAAAGCTATAAAACTTCTAGGAACAAAAAATAGGAAGACATCTTTGAGAAAGAGTTTTAGGTAAAGAGTTCACAGATTGGTACAAAACCATTCTTCATAAAAGGGAAAATTGTTAAAATATACTTAATTACAATTTTATATAAAACTTTTACTGTGAGAAAGATGGTAAGAATTCGAAAAGATAATATACAAATTGGTAGAAAATATTTGTAAATCACATAAGCACAATGAAGGAAAATCAAGAATATATAATTCAAATCTCAATGGCAAAAAACAATCTGATCAGAGAATAAAACAAAAGATATGAAGATACATTCTACCAAATAGGATTTACAGTTGGAAAACAAGTACTTAGAAATATGTTCAACATCATCAATCACTAGGAATATGCTTATTAAATCCACAGTGAGATGTGACTACGTATCTATCAGAATGGCTAAAAACTAGTAACAACATAAAATTCCAGAAAGTATCTCTAGAAAGTAGATCACATATACACTGCTGAAAGAAATGTAAAATTATACAATAGCTCTCAAAGACACATTGGTAGTCTCTTAAAGACTCAACCACCATAGGATCCGGCAATTGTACTCCTGATCATTTGTCCTGGAGAAATGAAAACCTATGTTCACACGAAAACCTGTATACTAGTGTTCATATGAGCTTTATGCCTAATATCGGGGGAAAAACTGGAAAAAGGAGATATCTCTTTACAGGCAACTGAAAACGTAAACCGTAGTACTCATACTATGAAACACTACTCGACAACAATAGGAAAAAAAAATTGACCTGCATGAATCTCCACAGACTATATTTTATAAAACAAACCAATCTCCAAAATATATGTGCCATATGAACTTATTATTTACATATAGCATGTAGAATAGCAATAAAGAACATATTTGGGCTTGCCAGAAAAGGCTTGGGGTGAAAAAAAGCTGATTTGGGGAAAAAATAGTAAAACAAATGTCCAATTCTTGACTATATCAATACCAATAGCCTAATTGTGATATAGACTGCAGTATTTTACCATTAACCTGGTAAGAGATACATGGAGACTCTTTGTATTATATTATTTCATACAACCACATGTGAATCTGCAGCCATATTTAAGGAGTATATACTAAAAAAAAAAATTATTGAGAAGCAGAAACCAGATTGCATTGGGTTATAAAATAAGAGGGTGGTAGGGAATTGTAAATTGTAAATTGTGGTCCTAAGGCAAGTTTGGTATGTATTGATTAAATTTGTAGGCTTTTCTTTCTCTGCACAAAACTCAAATGTAGTTACTCACTGTAATTCAACTCTCAGTTCTGTGCTCTCCTCCTGACTGTCCCCGAGTGAGCTCATCCATTGTCGTGGTTTTAAGTGCCTATACACTAATGATTTCCAAATTGACACTCTCAGTCCTTCATCCTGAAACTTCAGTTTCTTAGAGTCCACTGCAGAGCAGACATACTCAGATGAGTGTTCTACAGACAATCTACTCCAAGCAGAATTCCTCCCTTTCTCTCTCTTGCAGTCTCTGTTTCAATTAGTGTCACCACCATCCAACTGATCCACCTAATTAGTAACGGGAATTATTCTTGACTGTAGTACAACTTTCAGACCCCTTGCCATTCAAGCACCAAGGTTAGATACTTTATTTTTGCCTTGTTCAGGTTTTCATGTTTCTCTGCTCCAGGCTGCTATATTTTCCTAACTGATCTCCTTTCTTGGAGATTTGCTCACCTCAGGTTCATCCTTTGCACATCTTCGAGAGTTTTCTAAATTGCAAATTATTCTAATTATTTCCCACTGTCCACAGAATAACACTTAAGATCTATGACACAGTATTAAGACCCTCTATGATCTGGTCTCTATGTCTCCAGCCTCATTTAGATCTTTCTCTGCCTAGAACTTTATACCCCAGTAGTAAGAATATGCAGGTAATTATTCTATATCATACATCTTGCTTTTACTTGTAAGAACCCTATGATAGTAGCAAGGTACTGTATCTTTCCCTGCTCAATATTTCCACAGAGACTAAACATTATGTCTTTTAATCTGCCTTTTTATAATTATAAATATGTATATATGATGCACCAATAATATTTTTTTATTTTAATATCTTATTGGTGCATTATAGTCTCATATCATAATGTAGTTCATAGTTATAGTGACATACATGCACACAGCACTTATAACTATCTTAAAGTGGCATTTCCTCTTCTTAATCCTAAAGGATTACATAGTTCTTCCCTCATCTTCCCACAACAACTTGTGCGTATATTATCCATGGTCCCATAGATGCTATTTACTAGTTGTCCCACTAGACTGACATTCCAGACATTTTCAATCCTGACTGCATTGTTAAAATGAAAAACAAAGCCCTTGACCACCTCATTCCCAAACAGAGCCTCCCACAGGTCATATAGCTGTGTCTTTATTTTTATTTATTTATTTTTTGTCCTCCTATATTTTTTTTCTTATTTTGAAAGAGGGTCTCACTAAGTTTCTAAGAGTCTTGCTCCATTTCTGAGGCTGTTCTTGAACCTGCCATCCTCCTGTCTCAGCCTTCCAAGTACTGGGATTATAAGCCTATGCCACAATGCCTAGTTTAGCTGCTTCTTTAAAATGAGAAAGCCAGTAATCTTCTTTTGCTTCAGCCAAGTTACTATTGATGTTAAGAGTAACCTTTGTTGGGAGTGAGGTCATTTGCATCAAATGGGCAGAGAGGAGGAATTAGATCCAAGACTGCAGGGTCTCCTCAACAAAGTTGCCTGTCTAGCCAGGTGCAGTGGTATACATGTACTTGGGAGGCTGAGATAGGAAGATCCCAAGTTCAAGGCCAGCCTTGGCAACTTAGTAAGACCCTGTTTCAAAATAAAAAGATAAAATAAAAAGCATGTACTAAACCTTTACTATGTAGTGGACTTGGTGGAGTGCTTGGATGCTGCCTTTTTAGAGTTTTCAATCAAGTAAATTTGACCATCCAGGTTACACACTGCCTGTCAGTCCTAAGTCATAAATGCTCAGAAGGGCATACATAGGGGGCAAAGAGCAGCCTACCATTGTCAGAGAAATGAGTACATGTTTAGGGCTCATTGACTGTCACCCTCTTGCCTGGAATTCCAGGTTTAGGCTTTTCCTTTGAATAACGCAGCAAATGCTTACATGAATATGAATCTTCATTTTTCACCTTTTGCATCCAGTTTATTAAATAATTCATTTAAGACATGTAACTGTAGTATACTATTAATACACTGTCTGCCTAAGTAGAGTTGGTAATCTCATGGTTATCATTCCAATATCCACTATGCTCAGGAAAAAATAGAATAAAGTTTAAAAGGTGTATCTCCCCCAACCCTTCTTGGTCCATCACATTTGCTTTATACTTCAGTTCCTTCTTAAGGCATGAATGCTTTCCTGAATTCTAAACCACTTGCCTGGCCCTAATAACCCTCCAAGTGTTCACCAACTTCATCCCCAGGAGAGCTATTGACTTTTTCCTCACATCTTTGCATTCATGTGCTATGACTCTCTTTCCAGTTGAGTGTTTCTCTGAAGTATCACCATTCTGCTCTCCATCTGCCCAGCCCACCTGGTTTCACGTACTCTACCATCTGCTCCTGTGCCCATCAACTCTGCATTTTGCCAAGCCCCAACAAGCCTCCAGTAAGAATTATCATGCACAGGTGGTTCAAGATGGCTTGAGGCTGCCATCTTGTTTGCAATATTTCTTTCTACAGGACAGTAAGTATGTCAGTCAAGGTTATCCAGAGAGACAGAACCAACAGAGTATGGATGGATATATGAGAGTATGTTTATTAAGAGAATCAACTGATACAATTATGGAGGCTGAGCAGATCCATGGTAGGTTGTCTACTACCTGGAGACCATGAGATGCCAGCAGCATGACTGAGTCCAACCAATGGCATAAGTCTTAGTCTGAGGCTGAAGTCTGAGAACCAAGGGAGCCATGAGTCTAATTCCTAGAGTCCAAAAGCCAGAGAACCTGGAACACTTATGTTCAAGGGGAAAAAGAGCATATGCTAGCTCCAAGAGATAGAGACACATTCCCTTTTCCTTCATGTTTGTGTTCCAATTGACTGGATGGTGCTTGCTAACCCTGGAGGTGTCCCTTCTTTGTCCACTCAGATTCACGTGCTAATCTCCTCTGGGAGCACCCTCACAGACGCATCCAAAAATAAATGCTTTCTTCAGGTATTCCTTAATCCAGTTAACACCTAAAATTAATATCACAGTGAGCAGATTCAAAATTAAGCAATAGTATGAGTTGAAATAATTTGCAGATATTTTAAATGCCAGAGGAAAAAAAATGATCCGATTAAATCTTCCCCTAAGAAATCATTATTCTATTGAGTTCATCCAAATAGCAGGGTGTGATTTTAATTATTATAATGGAACATAATTGTCACTAAACTGAGGAGTTAATTATTCTGAAAATAATTGTGTCATTCTTCTACAAATAAAATGATATGAAAATGTATTTTGTGGCTCTGAGTTTTGAATAATACCAACATAGCCAATATATTTACTCATGTGAAACTTAAGCAAAAGTCACTTGTGATTCACCCAGTTTTCTCCAAAGAGATGGATTTGCAAATTTAAACTTGCAAATTAAATGGAAGCTTCATTATTTCTCTAATGGGAAACACAAAATCTTACAGAAGTGCCTCAGAATTGGCATTTGCCATCTATCTTAAATGCCACCATCCGGTTGGCACATTGTTAAGGGTCTCATTGAGGCTGCCTAGTTGTTTTTCTTTTCTATTTCATAACTCTTGATCCATGGGATGATTTCCAAACAATCCAGCAGAGACCCAGAGACATGAAATTATCAGACAATCAATTATCCTCAAGGCTAGAATAGTGTTCCTGGTGCAAAAAAATATATTTTCAAGGTTAAAACTGAATGATGGCTTTCAGGACATAATTTAAAGTCCCAGGCAAAGATGGTGGCCCTGAAATATTTGGTAGCTGACCTCCACTTCCTTCTCTGAGAATTAATTTATGCATTATTCCATACCATATTTCTAGGCTGTGTGTGTGTGTGTGTGTGTGTGTGTGTGTGTGTGTGCGCGTGTGTGCTGGTTAATCTGAACTCACCTGCTCCCTCACCATGCCACCCCTCTCACCAGTTCATATTTTGCATCTTGGGCCCCTTTTCCTTCTTAATAGTTTATGAAAGTACTTTTCTCTCATGGAAACCTGTTCTCTGAGTACTTGAATCCATTAGAGTCATTAATATGACTTCCTCATTATAAAAGTCTTTGGGTTTAAAGTTATTGTTCAATTGCCAGTTAAGTGTCATAAAGTTAAGAAGGAGAAAGCAGGTATATAATTTGGAACTGTTTTCTACAAATGTGTCACAGATTAGAGGGGCAGATTAATGGAGTGCAATTTAAGCTCTGGGTGAGAAGAGTTGGCTAAGTATTAGCTGAATGTAAAGTTCCATTTGGCTCCACTGAAATCAGTATTTGCTATTATGGAAAAAAAAACTCAGAATTTTAAGATTATTGTTGTTTTGCTGAGTTCTGTTTTGTTTTGCAATAAAGGGATTGAGCCTGGTGGTGCTTTACCACTGATCTATATCTCTACCCCTTTCTGTTTTTGTTTGTTTGTTTTTAATTATGAGACAGTCTTGCTAAATTGCCAACGCCGGCCTTAAACGTGTAATCCTCCTGCCTGAGCCCCCTGAGCTGCTGAGATTGCAGTCATGTACCACCACACACAGCATGACGATTGCTTTTAAGAACTATAATGCAAGAAGAAAGGGTTCGGGACGACCACATACCACTTCCTTAACATATCAAATGCATGGACTTTCTTTGGTACTTAGTTATATTCTGAGACTTTCCTAATAGTTAGCTTGAAGTAAGAACCCTATGACACTCATGTAGTAAAGATGAGAAAATACAGAACTCAACATGGCACCACAAAAGGCCAGAGAGGGGCAGGGAGAGGAGGAGGAGAGGAAATGCAGGAAGAAGTTTGTCAGGGAAACTCGGGAAGTAAAATGTTTTAAGAAAGAAGGAGAGATCTATCGAATGTTATTACAAATCTACTGAACTGAGAAGAAAAAAGTGCATATAAAATTTACAAATGAAGCCAGGCATGGTGGTACACGCCTATAATCCCAGTACTTTGGAGGCTGAAATAGGGTCACAGGTTTGAGGATAGCCTCAGCAAATTAGTGAGACTTCCACCAACTTATCAAGATCCTGTTTCAAAATAAAAAAGGCTGGGGATGTGGCTCAGGGGTAGAATGTCCCTGAGTTCAATCCTCAGTAACTTAGACACACACACACACACACACACGTAACAAATGAAATATGAAATGCTACTGGTGACTTTAGCAGGAGCTGATTTAGTGGAAGGATGAAGATAGAAACCAGATTAGAAGGACTAAAGGGTAAAGGGTATGGAATGAAAGCAGTGATATTAACACCTAAGGGGAGTTGAAAGATACAGGGAAAAGGGAGATATATAAAGTGTATTTTTTGGTTTTGTACTAAGCAGAGGAACGTAAGGGTATTAAAACTAGCAATTCAGCAGAGAGGAAATGACTGAATAAGAGAAAGAGAAGAATAACATGTGTGAGACCAAGACAAAATATAAGACTGGTCCTTGATTAGAGGAGGGACAGATCTTTACTCTCTTTAACTGTTAAGAACAGTCTAGGAAGCTGGGTGTGGCGGTGTACGCTTGTAATCCCAGTGCTTGGGAGGCTGACACTGGAAGATCCAGGTTCGTGGCCAGCCTTAGCTATCTAGTGAGGCCCTCCACAACTTAGCAAAAACCTGTTTCAAAATAAAGAATAAAAAATAGGGCTGGGGGTATAGCTTGGAGGTAGAATGCCCCTGAGTTTAATCCTTAATACTGCAAAGAAAAACAAAACAAAACAAAATAAAAACAGCCTAGGAGTTCAGTGATTCCATTTCCTCAGTTGAACTTGCTTTTTTTTTTTTCCATGAAATACCAGCAGTGCATTTGAGGTTTATTCCTGGGAACCTTTTCCAATTTGAGGGGGGGATTACATTATTTTTATAGTGATGAGAAGCCTGAAACTCCACCTGCTGCCAGGTAGGAAGGCAAACTTTAGTGAACCCTGAAAGTTTGAAGCACAATTCCCTCCGGGGTGTCCCTAACCACCAGTGACAGCTCTGTTATGTTTCTTACAGATCCTAATCCTGGAAGCAGGCGCTTGAATTAATTACTAGTGGAGAATGGGGGGGGGGGGGGGATATGATCCAGATATACTCAAAATGTCATTTGAATGATTTATTTTCAAAAGTTATAAAGGAGAAATTGATTTTTTTTTTTTTTTGGTCCTATCTGTGGCCCATGGAACACCTTTGACATAGTCAATGGTCCTATATAGGCTAGCCCTGAAATCTTGGGAGCTCCTGAAGAACAAAATGAGCTAAAAGAAGAAGAACTTACCCGTAGCCTAGAATAGGGTCCAGAAATTAAACCCACAGAGAAATCCTACACACTGCCTATTCTTACAAAATAAAGTTTTATTAGAACACAGCCATGCCCGTTAGTTTCTGTGTTCTCTACGGTTGTATTTATGCTACAATGACAGAACTGAAGAGTATTGAGAGGGACCAAATGGCTCTCATAGATCAAAACATTTATATAGCCCCTTTCAGAAGAAACTAGAAGACTGTAGGCCTTGAAGGGGAAAGCTGTGTACTGACCCAGGCTACTGACAGAGAGGGCGGCAAGAGTTCCAGAGGAGAACTTTCAGATGAGTCCCGCTGGAAGAATCCACAGATCCTGACAGAGAACAGAACTTAGAGACAAGGCCCAGGTCATCTTAAGCACCCTAGTAGGTCAAACTCTTCTCCTCAACTAGAGGACTGGGATTCTGAGAGAGACCTGGGTTACGGAAACAAGGCAAAAATCTAAGAATGAAGAAAATAATGCAAGGCTAAAGTAGAAACAGCCACAGGATCACTTCAAGTCAGAAGTCGAGTTGGATGAGCCTTGGGCAGAGATACTGCACAAAGGGAAATCGTCATGGTGCTGAGACAGAAGCAGGCAGCCAAGGTCTTCAGGAGCCTCTAATTCTTCATAAATTAAAGTGAAGAAACATGGCCTTGACTTCATTAATATTAGTGATAAGAATGGCTAGCATTTGTTGAGAACTTAGTATATGCAAAATACCCTGTTAAGTTCTTTACATGGATTTTTAAAATTTCTATCAAGTAGTTTCCATATTAGCTGTCAGTTTACAGATGAATAATCAGAAGTTTAAAGAACTTAATGTCTCAAAGTGACATAACAAAAAATTGAGCCAAAATGTGAATTTAAGAAGTCTGAATTAAAAATTATACACCTAGCCACTAATTTCTTAAATATAAAATATATCATGAAAAATATCTGGCATAACTCCAGTAGCAGAAGGTAGCCCCTTAAATAGGTACTGTAACTAAATTTTTTTTTTTTTTTTTTTTTTTTTTTTTGCGGTACTGGGGATTGAACTCAGGGGCATTCTACCTCCGAGCTATACCCCCAGCCCTATTTTTTATTCTTTATTTTGAAACCGAGTCTCACTAAGTTGCGGAGTGCCTCACTAGGTAGCTGAGGCTGGCCGCGAACCCGGATCCTCCGGTCTCAGCCTCCCAAATGC